>JAXQQM020071494.1:0-85245 GCA_034641835.2 Pinus albicaulis
CTGGACTTCAAACAACGATAAACCATAATTCAAACCAAATTCGCGTTCCAAAATAGCCTGCTGACTGTTGAGTCTCAAATCTGCATCTTTCTTATACACCTTTCTAGACTTTTTCCATTTACGTGGACCTCCTAAGCTATCAATATAATTGCATATTAATCATAAAAGAGCATTTAAAATGGTTTTTAAATATGTTTTGTGTCTGCTGTTTGAATTAAATTTTTGCTCATTGAGCTGCGGAATCTTGTCACTTTCCGCAGCCATTTTGTTAAAGTATATATTGCAGGTGTCTTCAGGCAAATCGAGCCACATCGGCAAGTTGGAAATGACATGGACATGGATCGAGTCCTATTGGCTCATTCGAATTCACCTAAGAAGGCTGTGGTCAAAGGTAGCCAAGTGGTGGTCAACCGTAGAGTGCCACGGTGACAGAACTCTGTTTTTCATCACGTGAAGACTTGCGTGGCCGTTTCTAAATCACGGGAGACATATCAACACCTGTAAACGACTCCATAAGCCGAATCCAACAGCCACTTTCCATAGACTTAATCTTCACGGCAGCCATGATGCTAGATTTATGGACGTGGTTGTTCACGTGTCTTCTATCAGCGCAAACTTTAGGGAATTAGTTATGTCACCCTCTGTTATAAATAATGCGTTCTGATACGCATAATAGTTAGTTCTTGTAATGTAATTCTGCTGTAAAGAAAGCCACTATGCCGTAACACTTTTTCCATTGTTATGACTGCATTTTTAATATATGAGAAGACTCTGTTTATTAGCGTAATTTGTGGTTGATAGCTGTTGTCCGAGGTTTGTGCAGAGGGAAATTGCATTATGCCGAGGTTTAGACATCGATAGTTACATGCTCATTTCCACGCTCATTGTGCCATAGTCATTCACGCAGTATATATTGGCATCTTCATGGCATTTATGTTTCATCTTTGTCCATAATATTTCATGCTTTACGCTTTATCATTCATAATCTTTCATGCTTTCAGTATTATTGTTAACTGACGCTTTTTTCCGCATTACAGCTCCTAGCATTTTCAAATCATTTTATAATGACTAATGACATGGAATCAATCTTGTCCTTCTGCTAATTTCTTTTTCTTAGTTTTTAATTCCAGCACTGTTTTATTCATTTCAGTTTTGTACATTTGCTTTACTAGTTAATTAGATATTAAATTGCTCATGTCATTATCAGTTACCTCCGAAAGCCATAGTGAGACTAATGGTGAGGGATTGAAGTATGAGTGTGTAGTTTGATATTAGTTTATTTTTCTGCAAGTTAGATATTAAATTGCTTATGTCATTATCAGTTACCTCCGAAAGCCATAGCGAGACTAATGGTGAGGGATTGAAGTATGAGTGTGTAGTTTGATATTAGTTTATTTTTCTGCAAGTTAGATATTAAATTACTCATGTCATTATCAATTACCTCCGAAAGCCATAGCGAGACTAATGGTGAGGGATTGAAGTATGAGTGTGTAATTTGATATTAGTTTATTTTTCTGCAAATTAGATATCAGATTGCTCAAGTTGTTTATGATTACCTCCGAAAGCCATAGCGAGACTAATGGTGAGGGGTCAAAATATGAGTTGATGTAATTTGATTTTAGTTTTATTTTATTTGCAATCTTTTCTTTGAGTACAGTTTCTTTTGTGTTTAGACAGCAGCAAGGGTAATGGTTTTCATGCTCAATAGTTCACTGTTTGTTTAACTAGTATAGTGGCACATTTTCATTTTCTTTTAGGAATTAATTTTGTCAATTGCATGTTTAAAGCCCTTTTGAAATTTGAATTTTGGGAAATCATTATAAAGAACATCATTGTCTTGAACATCTATATCCATACTTGGCTTTTAAAATTTTCATCTCATATTAGGAAACCAACCAAGTAAAAAAATAAAAAGACCAAAAAACGACAAAAAGTAAGAGATAGGTTATCTTGCACATATAGTGCGCCACACTTCGTCAGCTTACGAATCTCGGATTGAAAAATTAATGTAGCAATTTAGGACACACTAAATTGACCAAACATTTTGGCGCCGTTGCCGGGGAAGTGTAACTAGGTAGCCAATTTCTTAAAAAAAAAACAATAAAAAGAAGGGAAAACTTGATAACTTCTTGAAGTATGCTCTCTTCTTGCACCTAGTGTGATCTGGAGGATCAGAAAAGAGAGTTATTGGTTCAATAATTTCTTAAGTATGCTCTCTTCTTGCACCTAGTGTGACCTGGAAGATCAGAAAGAGAATTATTAGCCCAACTTAAAAAAAGAAATAATAAAAATGACATGCATAGAGCAAGAGATTCTAGGGGAAGGTTTGCAGCTAGAGCCAAGAGTTCGATTTTCACAACTCCATCTTCTTCAAGGCATAGAAAAGATTCACCACCATCTACCCCTAGCCTTAAGATTCTTGGAATTCAAGGAGCAGCTGAATTAGAGGATTCTCCTATACCACCTACTAAATCTCATTTAGAAGAAGACCCTTTCTTTACTTCTACAGGAGGGTATATTGTAATCAAAGAAGTAGAATCACCTGAAGAAGAAAAGGAAGAGACTCCCTCTCATCCTCCCTTGATAGAAGAACCAGAGGACTTTGAGGACTCTAAAGAAACTATCATGGCAGAGGAAATAATAGATGGATTCGGAGGTAGAGGTAGAGGTAGAGGAGGAGGAAATAATGGAGATAACAATGGTGGAGGTGAAGGTAATAATGGAAGAAATAGGGAAGGAGACAACTTGTTTGGATTCCCTATAGTTGATGAGGAAACTCATACAACGATGAAAAACATCTCACCATCTGTCCTCCCCAACTTTTATGGATTGCGAAGTGAGGATCCTGAAACATTTCTGTTTGAGTTTGAAGTCGTGTGCCGAACCTATGACTATATGGAAGACTCTCAAAAATTCAAACTGTTTCCTTCAACATTGAAGGGAGCTGCTTTGAAATGGTTCATGGGATTAGCCACTCAATCTATTAGGACTTGGAATGATATGAAACAAGCATTTTTGGATAGATACTTGGACTATTGTATGCCCACCAATCACAAGGATGAGGTATTCAAAATGATGCAAAAAGAAGATGAAAATTTGGAAGATTTACTTGAAAGATTTCAATACAACTTAAAAAGAGAAAATATGAGCAACTTAGATGAAGAAAATTTGAAAGCCCTTATATTAAAAGCCATCAGAGATGAATGGATAGATATTTTAAACATGATGGGGAAAGGAGACATTTCTCAACTTCCACTTCGTGACATAACAGAACTATGTGTCCATCTCTCAAGGGGAAAATCTAAAACAGGAAAAGGGCCTAGAGATCCTTCTCTTATCAGGGCAAACAAATTTGCAATTGGATCAGTAAGTAGGGCAGAGATCGGCAATATGCTTGATGAGTTCAAACCTGATATCTTAGGGAGCCTTAGTGAACAACTAGACACCCTTAAAATTCAAAACAAGCAGAAAGCAGAAACTAATGCTCTAGCCATCTTTTGTCCGAAATGTAGGAAGAAAAATGCTTTAAGGGAATGTCCCTTGGATCCAAAATTTGTAGAAACATATATGATTTTCTCAGAGAATCATGAGACCAAGGATTGTCCTTCAATTCCTGGACTCAAAGCTGTCTTTCAAGAAGAACCAAATTCAGTAGAATCTCTCTGTTTTGTTGCAAGAAGACCTTGGCAGGGGCAACAAACTCAAGGGTTTAACAACCCTATGAATTCTCAACCCCCACCAAATTGGAATCCTTGGAAACAACCTTGGCCCCAACATCAAAATCCATATCAGCCATGGGTACAAGGGATGCAAAATCCTTATGGGAGATTTGCTCAATTTTATCAATATCTTCCATCTTTTCAAAATCAACAAGCTCCACAACTTCCAAACCCAAATCCACAACTTTCATTGCCATTTCCACAACAACAACCTTCTCAAAAAAATCCAAATCCTCAACTCATGCTTCCATACCAACAAAAGACAAATCAACTTCCAGCCCAACCATTGCCAAATCCTAACAATAAAAATCCTCAGAATACTTACATGATAGAAGGACAACAATTTCCTACCTATATGGTTGTTCCTCTCAATGATGTACAACTCAGGTCTGGTAGAGTTTTAGAAAAACCTTCTATAGATGTCCAAGAGCAAGATACCTCTAAGGAGGACTCTCTTAAAGTCAATAAGGGTTCCGAGGAAGCATCTCTTCAAAACTCAAACATTCAAAAAGAGAAAGAAAAGTTAACACCCACAACTCCTATAGTTGAGCAACTTGCATCTTCATCCACACCTCCTTTCCCTGAAAGATTACAAATTGATAAAGGGGTGGAAAAACAAATATTGTTGCCTAACTATGATTTTCTAGATGAATTAAAGAATGTTTGTATCAAGATTCCCTTGCTACAAGCCATTCGAGAGATTCCTATTCTAGCAAAAACAATAAAGGAGTTGAGTCTCAAAAGACCAGGAAGGAAACTAAAGGACACAAGAAGAATCCACCTGGTAGGAAAAATTGCAAATATCATGATGGGAAAAATTACCATGCAGAAGTATGTAGATCCAGGTAGTCCAATTGTCAAGACACATATAAATGGGATGGAAATTCCAAATACATTGATTGACTTAGGGGCTGCTATCAACATTATGAGTAGACAGACTATGGACCAGCTAAAACTTCCTAACTTTCTTTTTACACCTACTTTACTGCAACTTGCAGATCGATCAATTATTAAACCAGATGGTGTATTAGAAGATATTTCAGTCTCCTTAGATTCTTGGGAATATCCAGTAGATTTTATGATTTTGACTCCCAAGAGTAATCTAGGAGGGCACCCACTTATCTTAGGAAGACCTTGGCTAGCCACAGCCGATGCTTTCATTAGTTGTAGATCTGGGGATATGTACATTTCTAATGGTAATTCGACAAAGAAATTCAATTTGTATCCTCCAGCAAAAGCAATCACAGAAGTAGGGGACAATGAATGGGTCGATGATGAGGACACTATACAACCTGTCTTTACCATTTCTGAAATCAGTGAGGATAGTCAAATTATGAACACATTAGAAAATTTTGAGACATCTTCAGAATATGACCCCACACAATTTCAGTTGGAATCTGACATAGAATATTTATCATCTAACAAATGTCTCTTTACTCTATGGAAGAGTTTGGTAGTTCTACTATTGAGATTTTTCTAGGAAAAACATTGAATATCAACAAACATTTGGAAAAGTCACAACAAGAAGAACTAACCAAAATCTTGCAAAAACATTCTACTGCATTTGCATGGGAGTATACTGACATGAAAGGTATTGATCCTAAGAATTGCATCCATCATATCTATATTGAGGAAAACAGTAGACCAATCATACAACCTCAAAGAAGGATGAATCCAAATCTTAGGGAGATAGTGAAAGAAGAGCTCAAAAAACTACTCAATGTAAACTTCATTTATCCAATTTCAGATAGCCGATGGGTTTCTCCTTTGGTTATAGTACCTAAAAAGAATGGTAAATGGAGGGTATGTATTGATTACAGGGAATTGAACAAAGAAACTTTGAAGGATCACTTTCCTTTGCCTTTTATCGATCAGGTATTAGATACATTAGCAGGTAAAAAGTACTTTTCATTCTTGGATGGTTTTAGTGGCTATAATCAAATTCAGGTAGGACCTGAAGATCAAGATAAGACCACATTCACCTGTCCATGGGGAAATTTTGCCTATCGAGTACTTCCTTTTGGGTTATTTAATGCACCCGCAACATTCCAAAGAGCAGTACTAGGAATTTTTTCTGATCTAATCCATGATTGTGTAGAGGTTTATATGGATGATTTTACAGTTTATGGTAATTCATTTGAAGAGGCATTAGAAAATTTGGAAAAGTTCTTATAAGATGTAAAGAAACAAACCTTTCATTAAGCCATGAAAAATGCCTTATGATGTTTACTGAAGGGATTGTTTTGGGGCATCATATTTCAGGAGATGAGATTAAGGTTGATAGATCAAAAGTTGAAGTCATCTCCAAGTTACCTATTCCAAATTGTCAAAGAGATGTTAGAAGTTTTCTAGGATTTACTGGTTACAATAGAAGATTTATAGAAAACTTTACTAAAATAGCATCTCCACTCTTCAAATTGCTTACAAAAGACTGTGAATTTAAATGGGATCCTGATTGTCAATCAACCTTTGAAACTTTGAAAACAAGAATATCTGAAGCACCTATCTTGAGAGGACCAAATTGGAAACTTCCTTTCCATATTTCTACAGATGCTTCAGATACATCTCTAGGAGCTGTGTTGGGTCAAAAAGATTTAGTCCCTTATGCCATTTACTATACTAGTAAAAATTTGACTCCCATAGAGTTGAACTATACTGTAACTGAAAAAGAGTTTTTAGTTGTTGTTCATGCAATTAATAAGTTTAGACATTATATAACAGGCTATGAAACTTTTATTCATACTGATCATTCTACAATTAGATATCTAATGAACAAACCTGTTACTAATGGCAGAGTGACAAGATGGCTCTTACTTTTGTAGGAATTCAATATTACAGTGTTGGATAGACCAGGAAAACAAAATACAGTAGCTGATTTCTTGTCTAGGATTCAGAATACTAAAGAAGATTCTCATGTAGAGGATAAGTTTCCTGATGAATACTTGTTTTCAGTAACCATTAAGACTCCTTGGTATGCAGATATTGCTAACTATTTGGTTACAGGGAAACTGCCTCCACATTTATTTCCAAGTGAAAAAAGAAAGATTATTCAGGAGAGTTCAAAATATTCATGGATTTATAACGAATTGTTTAAAACAGGGCCAGATCTTGTGATCAGAAGATGTGTCAGGGAAGATGAAATGCCTGATATCCTTAAGGCATGTCATGATGAACCATGCGACGGACACTTTGCAGAAAAAAGGACAGCCTATAAAATCCTCTCTTTAGGATATTATTGGCCTTCCCTCTTCAAAGATGCAAAACAATATAGGTGTGACAGCTGCCAAAGAGTAGGGAAACCTACCCTTTCAAATGAAATGCCATTGCAACCACAGGTACTCATCGAACCCTTTGAGAAATGGGCTTTAGATTTCATTGGACCTATTAACCCACCATCTAAGAAAAAAAAGTATATATTGGTTTGTACTGATTATGTTACTCAATGGGTAGAAGCTAAAGCATTAGTGTCTGCTACTGAAAATTCAGTTGTTAATTTTCTTTATGAGGATATTTTTACTCGCTTTGGTGTTCCAAGAGAAATTGTGACAGATCAGGGAAGCCAATTCACATCCAACCTGGTGGAGAAGCTGATGAAAGAATACAAAATCAAGCACAGAAGATCTACTCCTTACCATCCGCAAGAAAATGGTCAAGTGGAGTCTACAAACAAATTTCTTGAAAGTATCATCACCAAAACTGTTCATCTACACAGAAGAGATTGGGAAGAAAGGCTTCCTGAAGCCTTGTGGGCCTATAGAACTACATGGAGAAATACAACAGGACATTCTCCCTATGAACTTGTTTATGGGAAAGAAGTCCTGCTCCCCATTGAGTTCCAAGTCAAAACCTTCAAGATAGCAGTTTAGTTGGGGATGGATCTATCAGAAGCCCAAAAGCATAGAATGGAGCAGTTGAATGAGCTAGATGAGATCAGACAAGAGGCAATTCTAAGAACTGATTTAGTTCAATATCAAAGAGCTAAATGGCATGACAAATACATCAAAGAGAAGAAGTTTCAAGAAGGAGATTAGGCATTGCTATTTGACTCCAAGTTTAAAGATTTTAAAGGAAAATATCAGACTCATTGGCTTGGGCCATATGAGATTGACAAGATCTTTAGCAATGGAGAAGTAAGAATCAAGACCATTGATGAATTTCAAACTCCTCTTATTGTTAATGGCCACAGATTAAAGATCTATCATAAGCCACTCCCAAAAGAGGAATTTGTCAAAATGTTTCAAGATAATTCTGCAATAAGGCTAGTGAAGAAGAATCCTTCTTCTCCATCAGCCTAGCCTTTGTTCTTTTCAGTTTCAAGTAAAAAAAAAATAAAAATAAATAAATAGTATAAGCCTGAAAACCAATCACTGATTGGCAGTCTTATACAGAAAATGTAGGGTGAAAATTAGGAACACCTGACACCCTATATTTTCCAAAAAAAAAAATCTCTCTCTTATTTCACAAGTTTTATGACAACCCACTCCATTTCATTCCATTTCATTCCACTTCATTCCACTTCATTACACTCCACTTCATTTCATTTCACCAATAAAATTTTATTTCATGACCATTTTCATTCAGACAGTTATCATCTATCCATCTCCATTCACCCAAATAATTTTTGTGTCAGTTTCCGTAGCTGACACCAGTTTCTGCAGCCAGAAGCAGTTTCTGCAGCCACCACTCTGTTTTTCAAAAATTTACAGTCAGATGTTATTTCCACAATTATGAAATCAAATGCAGGTATGAAGACATATTATGAAGACATGGGGCATTCAAAGACATCAATGAGGAGCAACTGATTGAAGACCAATGAAAAATGGCAAGAATTCCAAGGTATGAGTAAAAATTTATTTCAAATGGCATTCAAGCACATTTTTACATAGTTATAAACCGTAGCTCCATTATATGCAATGATTGCGTTGATAACTCCGTAGCCATCCCACGATCTCTATACGATTCCCCCACAATCCTTGCATTCATTTCTAAATGGCCTCATAATGAAGCCTCCGGTCTTCATTAGTGTTCAGCTATACGTTGATACTCCACATGTAGTTAAGAAACATAGTTGATTTGACTACGGCTTCTCTTAGCCGCACAAAATCCGTAGCCGTTGCATAAACGTGCTTGCATCTACTCTGCAGCCACCCAATTTTAAATATTTCCGGATGCGTTTTACTCCTCCTACTGTTCTATTGATCTCACGACTGCATTTCCACCGTGCTCACGTAACCCTTCTCTGTTCTGCTTCACCCCATTTTGTTCTCTGTTACGCTACATTTCGTATACCCATTCTCTGATATCCGCTTACAGTCACTGGTCTCTTTCATAAACCGTGCTCATTTCCGCTAATTCAGTCGTCTTACCTCCGTTGAACCCTCCTCACGCAGACAATTTTTAAAAAGGAGAAATAAGGATGGGTCAGTTGTTGAGAACAGAACCAGAAGGAACTAAATTCATGGAAGGATATCCGCAAGTCAGAGATATATTGAAAAAGGAAAAATGGCTTCGGTTTGTTCAAAAGTTTAGAGGCTACCATAAGGAAGTAACAAAAGCTTTTGCAAGGTCTTTCAACGGTCTGGAGGTGGAGATTGGGGACCTCAAATTTACGGTGAATGAGGCATCCATAGCAGCTGCTACAGGACTCCCTCAAGAAGGTGAACGCTGGTTCAAGAACAAGAGCATTAGTGATGAAGCCTGGAGAGTGATCCTACGTAACCCAGGTATGGATGTTACCATTTTTAAAAGGGGAATTCCTGTTCATGCTTTAAAAGAAGAGTGGGCCAGTTTACTGTTAGTTATTCAAAAATTTATCACCTGTGAGGGCCGTTTTGGGTCAATGTACATGTATCATACCCGATTGTTGATGAATTTTCTAGAAAACCAGACCCTCAATCTGCCATACTTTTTATTAAACAGTTTGAAGAAGATGTCTGTAACCGTCCAGAAGCATCTAGGGGACGTAGAACCACATTTGTATCACCATGGTCTTGTGAAAATTTTGATTGAAAACAGTTAAAAGAGAAAAAGGACACATGGGAACAATTTTTAATTAGGAATTTCTTTGAAGAACCCTAAGAAACTCCTGAAGGCAGTACACCAAAAATAAGGAGAACAAGTGATAAAACTCAAAGTACTCCTACTAACACAGTTGAAAGAACTAGTAGAGAGGAAAGACTATCTAAAAGGAAGAAGGAAAAGACAGAAGAAAGAAAAAGCATTGAGGTTGTGCATCAAACCCCTTCCTCAGAAGAAGATCATCAAGTGTTATCTGAGAGACTAGTTCACCTTCAGGAACAGTCATCTATGGCCAAAAAGAGGGGAAAAGAAAAACAAAAGGGAAAAGACAGTAGTCCACAGTATGTAAGAAGAAGTTCCAGGCTTAAAGGAAAGTGGAAGAAAACACAGACAAAAGGACCTTATTTTATTGATTTGGGAGAAGTAACACCTGAACAAACTCCAGCTGGCCATAGTCCATCTCATTCTCAGCCAAACGTTGAACATAGTCCACCTAATTCTCAGTCAAACGTTGAAGCTAGTCCTCAAGACGTTGACATGAGCCCTTTTCAGCCAGATTTTGAAGACAATTCTCCTCCACAACATTTTGGAGACAGCCCAAGGAAAACGACACCTGAGATAGATCCAAAGCAGCAAGAGGTGTACGATTACATAGAATCCTTAGAAAGGACAGCCACGGGCCCCAACACCTCATCCACTCATCCTCACACAGCACAAGAAGATCTAGTCCAATCATTGAAACAAGAAGTCTTTGAGTTAGAGGTTTTAAATAGACACATTAAAAATGAAAATGAGGCATTAAAGGAACAAAGCAAATTGGACAAGATCATTCATGACAATACCATGCTACATCTGGGACTATGGCAGAAAAAGAACAGGAAATTGAAGAAGAAATGCCAGAAGTTAAGTAGAGCACTGATTAATATCAAATTCAGATGCTTGATGAAAAATCCCAGGATGTTAGCAGCACCAAGGAAGAGGAGGAGAGGACTGGATGTACTAGCTGAGGTATCAAGGCATATGAATTAAAAGAGGATGATCAAAATTTTGGTTGCATCAGGACATGCAACACCTTCACAGTGGGGGTATGTTGAGTCCCAAACTTGCACCTTTCTTATACACCTTTCTAGACCTTTTCCATTCACCTGGACCTTCTAAGTCATCAATATCATTGCATATTAATCATAAAAGAGCATTTAAAATGGTTTTTAACTATGTTTTGTGTCTGCTGTTTGAATTAGATTTTTGCTCATTGAGCTGCGGAATCTTGTCACTTTCCGCAGCTGCTGCAACTTTCCGCAGCCATTTTGTTAAAGTCTATATTGCAGGTGTCTTCAGGCAAATCGAGCCACATGGGCAAGTTGGAAGCGACATGGACATGGATCGAGTCCTATTGGCTCAGTCGAATTCACCTAAGAAGGCTGTGGTCAAAGGTAGCCAAGTGGTGGTCAACCGTAGAGTCCCACAGTGACAGAACTCTGTTTTTCATCACGTGAAGACTTGCGTGGCCTTTTCTAAATCATGGGAGACATATCAACACCTGTAAATGGCTCCATAAGCCAAATCCAACAACCACTTTCCATAGATTTAATCTTCACGGCAGCCATGATGCTAGATTTATGGACGTGGTTGTTCATGTGTCTTCTATCAGCGCATACTTTAGGGAATTAGTTATGTCACCCTCTGTTATAAATAATGCGTTCTGATACGCATAATAGTTAGTTCTTGTAATGTAATTCTGCTGTAAAGAAAGCCACTGTGCTGTAACACTTTTTCCATTGTTATGACCGCATTTTGAATATATGAGAAGACTCTGTTTATCAGCGTAATTTGTGGTTGATAGCTGTTGTCCGAGGTTTGTGCAGAGGGCCCCTGCACACGCTGAGGTTTTGTGTATTACTGTATAGTTACATGCTTCATTTCCTTACGTTCATTGTGCCATAGTCATTCACGTGTATATATATTACATCTTTTATGGTATTTATGTTTCATCTTTGTCCATAATCTTTCATGCTTTACGTTTTACTTCTGTCCATAATATTTCATGCTTTATATTATTGTTAACTGATCAGTGTTTTTGTTCCAGATTACAATAGGCAGCCCGAGCATTTTCACATCATTTTATAATGACTAATGACATGGAATCAATCTTGTCCTTCTGCTGATTTCTTTTTCTTTGTTTTTAATTCCAGCACTGTTTTATTCATTTCAGTTTTGTACATTTGCTTTACTAGTTAATTAGATATTAAATTTCTCATGTCATTATCAGTTACCTCCAAAAGCCATAGCGAGACTAATGGTGAGGGATTGAAGTATGAGTGTGTAGTTTGATATTAGTTTATTTTTCTGCAAGTTAGATATTAAATTGCTCATGTCATTATCAGTTACCTTCGAAAGCCATAGCGAGACTAATGGTGAGGGATTGAAGTATGAGTGTGTAGTTTGATATTAGTTTATTTTTCTGCAAGTTAGATATTAAATTGCTCATGTCATTATCAGTTACCTCCGAAAGCCATAGCGAGACTAATGGTGAGGGATTGAATTATGAGTGTGTAATTTGATATTAGTTTATTTTTCTGAAAATTAGATATCAGATTTCTCAAGTTGTTTATGATTACCTCCGAAAGCCATAGCGAGACTAATGGTGAGGGGTCAGAATATGAGTTGATGTAATTTGATTAAGCTTTACCTTTCTTGCAATTCTTGGATTTCTTTAAGCACAATTTCTTTTTGTATTTAGACAGCAGCAAGGGTAATGAGTTTCATGCTCAATAGTTCACTGTTTGTTTAACCAGTATAGTGGCACATTTTCATTTTCTTTTAGGAATTAATTTTGTCAATTGCATGTTTAAAGCCCTTTTGAAATTTGAAGTTTGGGAAATCATTATAAAGGACATCATTGCCTTGAGCATTTATATCCATACTTGGCTTTTAAAATTTTCATCTCACATTAGGAAACCAACCAAGATAAAAATAAAAAGACCAAAAACGACAAAAAGTAAGAGATAGGTTATCTTGCACATATAGTGCGCCACACTTCGTCAGCTTACGAATCCCGGATTGACAAATTAATGTAGCAATTTAGGATACACTAAATTGACCAAACACTGATGTCGGCCAATTTTGTGACGAGAAAACCAAATGAATTTCGCCCTAATATTTTTCGGGTCCGAAGTTGGGCTGGCGTACGGAAGGAGAGTTGTGACGTGAATTTCTTATGAAATTCGCCCTAATATTTTTCGGGTCCGGATTTCCACTGCGCGAGCAGCCCAAACGAAGATCCGCTCCAATCAATTTTTGCCACGTGTCCTCAATAAAAACTTGCTTTGCTCCCGGCTGCGGGTGCATTCGATGGCGTTTAAGGCGATGGAACATGGATATGGCGATTTCATATCAATCGCATTAACATTTAACGCTGTTCAATTAAGTTTTCACATCAAATCCACATTAATTAATTTTTAACACTATTCAAGATCGGCCTCCACTCCTCGATTCCGCACGCTCCAATATGATCTGCCCTTCGGCTCTCATTATTAATGATCAGAGATTAATTATGACGGGCGTCCTTTGATTGCATTGCAGTCGGGTCGAGAAAATGGCTTTTAGCTATGGTTTTTCAGACGAGCCGGTTGTTGGATTACACTGCCTGCTAACTGTGACGATAAGGAGAAGTGGCCAGAACTGCTGCCTATACCTTGCAGCATATCTGAATTTCTCTCGGTTCTGTCTCTGTCTGTCTTCCTCTGTTAATTGGAATTCTGCTTCTCCGTCTCCTCTTGTGCCCACTGTGCCTAAGACTGCACCCATGCCTCGTGTGCGTCATAGGATGCATTGCCGTAGGGGGATCACTAGAGGTCAACCCCTGCGGGCTCCCTCCAGCCCCTCAACAGAGTCGACTTCTGGCCAGTCCAGTGATTATGACGCAGGTCGATATCCAAATACTATGAGTGGGCGGGGTCGGGTTATAGGATTTGGCCACCGTATGGATTCCCTTGCTCCTCGCTTCCCCACCGCTAGTTCACCTTCTCCCATGACGTGCACTGCGCAATTTTCCTTTAATTTCTCTCTCAACCGCCCGCGAATCATGACTTTAGTCACTGTGGTGTTCCGCGAGGAGGCCCAAACGGAGGAAGAGTGCACCCGTCCGGCGGGTTTGAGCTCGGAAAAATCCGGCCAGCATTCGGGCCTTCAGGAGGGGAGCCGTGGCATGCATGTGGAGGTAGCACCTAGCGATCCTGGACCTTCCGAAGGATGGTGTCGAATCGTGGAGGAACCACCGGAGGAGTAGTTTGGTTAATTTGTTTTTCTTGCTTAGCAGGTCCACTTAATTGGGCTTCTTTTAGATTATTTTACTGTGCTGGACCTTTGTAATATTTTTGAATTCTGTAAATTAAACTTTCAAGACTAGTTTCCCCGTATGAGGGCAGTCTTCTTAATTTTTTGATTTTTTGATGACAAATTTTCCATGAGTATGGCCAGGCAATGTTTTTGACTTCGGTGTAATTTTATTCGCAATGTTAATAGATTAACTTTACTTAGAATTCTCACATGATTAGCGTTTTTCTTGATCTGTTCAAGGATTTTGGGTACTTTAATTTGTATTTGGAACAATGGACGTCGGTACTCTATATGTTGCTTTACTGTTCTACATACTGCTATTTCACTTTCTTATAGATGCCTCGGGCATATTTGGATGCTTTCTCAGATTGTCGATAATCTCCATGTGGACTGTTTTACTTCATATAATATATTCAAAACAACATTTTTTCTCTTGTGAAAAAAAATGATTAATGTTTATCACTCTGCCTTCAAAACTAGCGATGCTGGTCTATGTTGCTGGTTTATTGATATGGTCTGATGGTCTTTTTATATTTTGGAAATATCACACTCCTCACATGATTAGCGTTTTTCTCTGTTCAAGGATTTTGGGTACTTTAATTTGTATTTGGAACAATGGACGTCGGTACTCTATCTGTTGCTTTACTATTCTACATACTGCTATTTCACTTTCTTATAGATGCCTCGGGCATATTTGGATGCTTTCTCAGATTGTCGATAATCTCCATGTGGACCGTTACTGGGTTTTATATCAAGTCCCTGTATGTGACATGGGGTATTTTTCTATCATTGTCTGGGGTGGGACTTCCACTTTTCTGGATGGATATTTGGGTTCCAATCTTCATATGTGAAAATGTAATGACTTCATGGACTATTTTACTTCATATAATATATTCAAAACAATGTTTTATCTCTTGTGAAAAAAAAATGATTAATGTTTATCACTCTGCCTTCAAAACTAGCGATGCTGGTCTATGTTGCTGGTTTATTGATATGGTCTAATGGTCTTTTTATATTTTGGACATATCACACTCCTCACATGATTAGCGTTTTTCTCTGTTCAAGGATTTTGGGTACTTTAATTTGTATTTGGAACAATGAACATCGGTACTCTATCTGTTGCTTTACTATTCTACATACTGCTATTTCACTTTCTTATAGATGCCTCGGGCATATTTGGATGCTTTCTCAGATTGTCGATAATCTCCATGTGGACCGTTACTGGGTTTTATATCAAGTCCCTGTATATGACATGGGGTATTTTTCTATCATTGTCTGGGGTGGGACTTCCACTTTTCTGGATGGATATTTGGGTTCCAATCTTCAGATGTGAAAATGTAATGACTTCATGGACTGGTTTACTTCATATAATATATTCAAAACAACATTTTTTCTCTTGTGAAAAAAAAATGATTAATGTTTATCACTCTGCCTTCAAAACTAGCGATGCTGGTCTATGTTGCTGGTTTATTGATATGGTCTGATGGTCTTTTTATATTTTGGACATATCACACTCCTCACGTCATTAGCGTTTTTCTCTGTTCAAGGATTTTGGGTACTTTAATTTGTATTTGGAACAATGGACGTCGGTACTCTATCTGTTGTTTTAGTATTCTACATATTGCTATTTCACTTTCTTATAGATGCCTCGGGCATATTTGGATGCTTTCTTAGATTTGTCGATAATCTCCATGTGGACCGTTACTGGGTTTTATATCAAGTCCCTGTATGTGACATGGGGTATTTTTCTATCACTGTCTGGGGTGGGACTTCCACTTTTCTGGATGGATATTTGGGTTCCAATCTTCGGATGTGAAAATGTAATAACTTCATGGACTATTTTACTTCATATAATATATTCAAAACAGCATTTTTTCTCTTGTGAAAAAAAAATGATTAATGTTTATCACTCTGCCTTCAAAACTAGCGATGCTGGTCTATGTTGCTGGTTTATTGATATGGTCTGATGGTCTTTTTATATTTTGGACATATCACACTCCTCACATGATTATCGTTTTTCTCTGCTCAAGGATTTTGGGTACTTTAATTTGTATTTGGAGCAATGGACGTCGGTACTCTATCTGTTGTTTTACTATTCTACATACTGCTATTTCACTTTCTTATAGATGCCTCGGGAATATTTGGATGCTTTCTCAGATTTGTCGATAATCTCCATGTGGACCGTTACTGGGTTTTATATCAAGTCCCTGTATGTGACATGGGGTATTTTTCTATCACTGTCTCGGGTGGGACTTCCACTTTTCTGGATGTATATTTGGGTTCCAATCTTCAGATGTGAAAATGTAATGATTTCATGGACTGTTTTACTTCATATAATATATTCAAAACATCGTTTTTCTCTTGTGAAAAAAAAATGATTAATGTTTATCACTCTGCCTTCAAAACTAGCGATGCTGGTCTATGTTGCTGGTTTATTGATATGGTCTGATGGTCTTTTTATATTTTGGACATATCACACTCCTCACATCATTAGCGTTTTTCTCTGTTAAGGATTTTGGGTACTTTAATTTGTATTTGGAACAATGGACGTTAGTACTCTATCTGTTGTTTTAGTATTCTACATACTGCTATTTCACTTTCTTATAGATGCCTCGGGCATATTTGGATGCTTTCTCGGATTTGTCGATAATCTCCATGTGGACCATTACTGGGTTTTATATCAAGTTCCTGTATGTGACATGGGGTATTTTTCTATCACTGTCTGGGGTGGGACTTCCACTTTTCTGGATGGATATTTGGGTTCCAATCTTCAGATGTGAAAATGTAATGACTTCATGGAATGTTTTACTTCATATAATATATTCAAAGCAGTGTTTTTTCTCTTGTGAAAAAAAAATGATTAATGTTTATCACTCTGCCTTCAAAACTAGCGATGCTGGTCTATGTTGCTGGTTTATTGATATGGTCTGATGGTCTTTTTATATTTTGGACATATCACACTCCTCACATGATTAGTGTTTTTCTATGTTCAAGGATTTTGGGTACTTTAATTTGTATTTGGAACAATGGACGTCGGTACTCTATCTGTTGCTTTACTATTCTACATACTGCTATTTCACTTTCTTATAGATGCCTCGGGCATATTTGGATGCTCTCTCAGATTGTCGATAATCTCCATGTGGACCGTTACTGGGTTTTATATCATGTCCCTGTATGTGACATGGGGTATTTTTCTATCATTGTCTGGGGTGGGACTTCCACTTTTATGGATGGATATTTGGGTTCCAATCTTCAGATGTGAAAATGTAATGACTTCATGGACTGTTTTACTTCGTATAATATATTCAAAACAACGTTTCTCGTCTTTTAAAGTTTCATTTTTTTTTTTTAAATTTAACCCGCCGTCGGTATACCGACACATTGTAGACGTCGGAATTGCGACAAATCAGAAACGTCGGCAGAGCGACAGTATAAAAACGTCGGACCACATTTCGTCGGAATTGCGACAGCTTACAAACGTCGGAAGAGCGACGTCCAAAACGTCGGAAGAGCGACGTTAAAAACGTCGGACCACATTTCGTCGGAATTGCGACATCTTACAAACGTCGGAAGAGAGACGTCCAAAACGTCGAACCACACTGCGTCGGAATTCCGACCGTTTACAAACATCGAAAGAGAGACGTTCAAAACGTCGGACCACATTTCGTCAGAAGTGCGACCATTTAGGAACGTCGGAAGCGCGACGGTTCGTGAGACGTCGGAAGAGTGACACTTGTTCGGAAGCGACGGAAGAAGTGTCGATAGTGCGACACTTTTTAGGTTCGTCGGAACTGCGACGGCATGACAAACCACGTTTTGTCCACCCTCGAACTGTCGCTCTTGCGATGACTATGTGTCGGAATAGTTGGTATTGTATGCTAAAGCCAAATGAAACCGTGTTTGAGTATAGGAGTACCGATCGAGGAAGAGCACCGTAGTGGAGCCCCGGGTGACCGGGGGGGCTACCACCCCTCAACCCCCTCGATTTCTTAAATATTTGCATATCTCCACCTTGCATTCACTAAACATTGGCCCCCACCTCATCCACTATTCGCCTCATCCACTATTCAAGAACCACCCATTACCATGCCCTCCACTTCATCATCCACTGTGTTAGACCCAATCGTCAGAGGAAGACCAAATGAGGACCCTGAGGTGGAAGTTAACTCGAGTACATCAGAAGTACCCCTAATTGGCCAAACCCTGGTTCAGCATGCTACATTCACAGAGCTTTTAAATCAGATAGAACATTCTATGGAAGAAATAGGTGCTTCGCTCCCTGAGCAGAGTCCACTCCAGCAGGCTAATCTAACATCCCAAGAAACGCTTCCCAATCTAAACATGGCTGACTCTAGTAACCAGCTGCCACAACAAACACCACCACAGTCACCGCAGGCACAATCAGCAAAATCTATCGCCAGCAGACAGCCACTTCAAGCACGACGGCTAGATCAGGGAACCTTTGGTGCTGAGAGCATGGAGACATGGGGAAGATCCCAAATATACCATTTAATTTAGAGAGCAGCACAACAAGCAGAAGGGCTTCACTTGGAGCTCCAACAAAGATGCGAGCAGCAGCAATTAAAAATCAGCATGCTTACTAAAGAGCGTGAACAACTGAGGAAAAAAGAGGGTAATCTACAAGAACAACTAGAGACAGTGACAAGAATATTCTGAGACATTTATCCCACAGTAACGGCCAACAACAACCAAATACCAGAAGGGATAAAGGATAATGATATAGTCGAACACTTAGTCCACATCAGGGTCGCATGCTCGAACCTCCATAAGGAAAATGAGGAGCTTAGAGCAGCATTGGCAGCCCGGCCCGCGTTGCCAGACCCAACAGTTGTATACACAAAGAAGATATCTGAGAGACAAAGCCAAGTGACAAAAACGTAGGAAGTTCTGAGTACTACAACGAAAGAAGCGTATGACCTACTGAAGGGTCTACAGGAATGTTCAACCTCGCTCACACTGAAGTCTCAACCGGTCATTAGGGGAATTTTGAGGTCTAAAATGGGCCTCTAAGAAAAATGTGCAATCAAAATTCACTTTATGAGAACCAATCACATTTTAGGGGATGACATCATCCCTTATGGTTGAGGTGGCATTGCTTGAGTTAAAGGTACTTACTTGTCACATTCTCAATGGTGGATAAAAACTCATGGTTAACCATGGTAGTGCTCTAAGTACTTTTAAAGTCAAAGTAAAGTACTCATAATAAATGTCATTTCACATTTTTTGAATAAAAATATGTTATTGTCATTTCATATTTCTTGAAAGAAACAATGCATATATTTATACATTTATTATATTATATTATATTATTTTTATATAGTATATTAATTACATGTTATTATAAAATTTAAATAATTTAAATTTTAATTAATAACATATAATGTAATTAATAATTTATAGATTTATATTTTTATTTTATTTTAAATTATTTAAGTACAAAGGACAAATGCATTAGTTGTTCAATGATAATGATTTTTTCTTAAAAAACTCATTCTTATTTATAGTCACATCAATACAATTTTTTTATTAATTTTATTTGGTACAACTTTTGAATTGAATTTAACTGTGGTTACATAGATTTTGGTGCAAAAGGTGAATTGTGAATTCATAAATATTATTTTATTGGTTTAGCTATTATTTTATTATTTCCTTAGGAGGCCCATTTTAGACCTCAAAATTCCCCTAATTATCACTACAGCTACAAAAAGTATCAAGGGAGATCCAGGAGGCCACAGACCCTACTGGACTCGACTAGCTGTATGCTCAAGCGGACGCTCTGGAGGTTCAGATATAGCATATTGAAGAAATCTCAACTGCATCAAAGCAAGCCCTCTGGGAACTGAGACAGCTGATAAAAACCAGTGCCCAAACAATGCAACGACTGGTCTCTAAGGCCGATATGAAAATCCATAACGTTTTCGGTAGCCTGCCAGTTGTTTCAGGAGAGAAAGTGGTCGCGCAAGTCACAACACAAACTGACTCGCTCATGCAAGGATGGCATCACACCTTGACGACCTTTCAAGAACTCAAGGCATCAGCTCTAACACAGGTCCCAGAATTGGGGCCCTTGTTTGGACAGTCAGAAGAAATGGGATAGGTAGAGAAGAACATAGGGCCGAGTGGACTGATGGAAATAGAGACAGTGAAAAGCGATTGACTCGGGGCGAGTCAACAGGATGTGGTCGGGGCCTGTTGGGGCCCTTTTTTTGAAATCAAACAGTTTTGAGTTGCAGATAGTACATGGAGGGGCGCAACCACGATAGGTAGAGAGCTGTCAAGGTTGCGAAGGAGTGAAGAACAGGTGGCACGGCTGTTGCGGGAGCAAGCACAGATGGTATAATAACGTGGCAAGTGACAAGAATTAGAACTCCCGATGAACAGATAGAAACAGAAGACAGCCGAGTGAGAAGAAAGGAAGAATTGTGAGTTGCGCTGGCAGCAGAACAAATAGACAGTCAGCCAGCGGAGAAAGAATGTTGGCACAGAAGGGATGAGGAAACAGGAGTCGTAGAAGATCTATGTTCATGTTGTTCCGTTCTCTATCTCTTTGTATCTTTGTATTCTAATCTACTGGATAGGACCCCTTTGTAATATGTTCGGTTAAAGCTCATGTTGAGGAGCATTGTAATATTCTGTTGTCGATAAGTGAATTATAGTATAATCAGAGTTTTTTGTTCCCAATATATGTTGTAGTCCAGATTGATTAGTATGGTAGTATTTTAAAATTTTATTGATTGTCTTTCTGAATATTATTTTAAGGGATATCACCCATGTAATGTTGCATTTTCTTAAGCTCTGAGATAGTCATGGTTCATACATATCTAATCTTCTAGATTGGTATCAATCTACTCCCAATATTAGTAAGGTTGTGGCACGCCTCGGGTGAGACTCTCTGCTCCTCGAAGCAGGGTGAAAATGTCGACATGGTGCTAGAATACAGCATAAATCCTTGTTGGCCTCTAATCCAAACCTGGGTCTTGCCTAAGAGACCTTTTTCTCCGCCAACAACAGCCATAGTTCCTGAAGAGGTGGTTGATCTCTCATCACCAATAGTGGAACATGCAGCCAGCAAGACAATGAAGGGAAAAGAACACATGACAGAGTGTGAACATCTTGAGGAGAGATTAAAGCTAGCAAACCAAGAGATTGCAATGATGAGAAAGAGGGCCAGAAAACACAGCATTGAAAAAACAGAGTTTAAAAGAATGAAGGCAGCATGGGAAGGCCAAACTGGTTCTAGGTCAGAGATTATAAACATTGCAGAATAGTTTTTTACATGGACAGTTCCAGCCATCAAGGAAGAAAAATTTGTCAGAGTGATCAATACTCACTTGAGAGCCTGTAGTAGAAGATTAAGAGGTCAAGTGGAGGATTTGGAGCTGCAACTGAAACTTTCTCAAGATAAACTAAAAAACCAAGGTGCAGAATGAAAAATTCAAAGGCAAAATCAAATAGAAAATGAAGAATAAACCTTGTGAAAGTTCTGTTTTTATTTCACATGGCTGATTGCTTTGATGAAACTAGTAGTATTCTGAAGTTTTGGCAAAATTTTGGTTTGAATTTTGAAGAAATCCGGACAAAACTGCTCACTCAACAGTTTCGTAGAGCAAACAGTGCAAAAAGGGTGAAATGCGCTACGAAACTATTGTAGCAGCTTTTTTCACCCTTTTCCATCAATTTTTGAAGGGAAAATGTATGTATTTTGACCTAAAACTACTAGAGAAGTTGTTTCAAGTGAACATGAAGATAAATCTGGAGAAAGGAAACCAAAATTTTGAAGGAAAATGGGTTAAAAGACTGCGCTACGAAAGTGTGTTGTTTTCGTAGCGCGGGTCTATTTCTGCTATTTTGGATAGTTTGATGGTGTTTTTGTATAGCTGGCACTTAAGGATGATTTTGGGCATATGTTATTTCAGTTCCTGATAGCAAATAACCTCGAATTCATGGGTTCATAGTGGTTAGGGTGTCTCAAGAACATAAAGGATCCTAAGCCTAGAAAACAAGGGATAGTTTCCTAGTTTGCAGGAGATCAGCATTGAGGTCATAAAGTGCTAGATCTTATCATCTAGATTCGACATTATGGAATGCAGTTGGAAAATTATGTAATCTAGTTTAGATAAGTTTGTTATGAGTAAATTTAAGGAGTTTGAGTCCTATTTGTAGTAGGATTGTTCATTAGGTTTGCAGTTGTCATTTTGTAATAAATACCATGTCTCATGGTTAGGCAAGGTGTCAAAAAGTAGGAATTCGTCGTATCTAGATAAGGATAAGGTTATCCTATGTTGTAAATGATATATAAAGATGAAGAAGTCGAAATTCTAAGGGTTGCACATTTTTAGCAAAAAGACTGTGTTTATTGTAAGTGACTATTTTCAGTTTAATACAGAGTTTCTACTTAGCCAACTCAAGATTCATAAGGATTTCTAATGTGTTTTTGTTCTAATGACATCCTTTACTATTTTATTGCAGTGGTGTTTGTTTATGTTACTCATAATTCATCATTGATGCTCTGACTTCCTTCATAGAAAAACTGACTGTGTGTTTCACAGTTTCACATGTGTATCTCTGGACTTGAACTCTAATATGCCTTGACTTCCATGCTAAGTAGATTGTTTGGTTTTACTGAAGCTATTATGACTCCATAAGCCCAATGTTGATTTACAACCAATATTCATTTTTATCTGTTTACTATACCACATAGAGTTAGCCATCTATATTTCTATCAAAAAATCATTAACCCTTGAGAGAGCCCTCTCAGGTTGAGGAGGCTAAGCCTTAATCAAAATATTGTTCTAAAATAGTTACATAAGATTAACTTGATTGGCAACCTATCAGGTCTGATTTTTTTATAAAAATTATGTTGAAAACTGCAGCAAGAAATACTCAATTTGTTTTTTCCTTGATTAAATTGAGGAAATTTGAATATCCACATCAGCAGACAACTTTGATGCAATTAACTTGTGTGACATGGCTTGTGTCACCTAGTTTACTCAGTAAATTCATGTTTGAGGAGTTAGAGTTCAGTTAAGCATGTGTGATTGCAAATTTGTAACAATCAAGGTCAATTATCTAAGGTTGTTTTCAGTTAAACTAGTTCTAATTGTTGAAGGAACTAGTGGAAGTTCAGTTAAGCAGTGGAACTTCAATCAAAATTAGTGAACATCCAGTTAACTGATAAATCAACCCAAAATAGCTAGTGCATGCAGATAATTTGAGTTCCCCGGGATTCGTGGACATTCCAAGGCAATGTAACATCATTTGTAGACTAGTCTTGAGTGTATAGGTGTTTATGCAGTCGTATGATCGGCCTAAGGAATTGCGCAATTCATTTTAGAGAAATTCCTAAATAATAGAGGCATAATTTCTCAAGGAACAATGTAAGGAAATAGGAGCTCAAGAAGAGGCAGAAATTGACTAAGTTTTGGTCAGATTTTCTCAGTGAGCAGAGAGATAGGTCATTCACTTGCAAGTTGTGCTCAATTGATCAAAGAAATTGTAATACATCTCTATTCATCATATTAATGCATGCAGGCATTGGGGTTTTTAGCAGATTATTTTTGTGAGGAAAAATACTACTTGCATGTGTGTGATTTCTTATTGCATGTCTAAATTTTTTTATCCAAATTTTGAATTAATGTTTGTAGATCAGTAGAGTAGGTTTGTGTCTTGTGATTTTAATCAAAAAATCATTAGCAATTGCAAATATACATCATAATTTCTACATGTTATGAGATAAGGATTCACATTAGAGTAGAAATTTAGAAGTTGTTTCTCAGGAAGTTCGAATTTGAAGTTCAGTGCAGAAAATCTCTTTAGAGCTTAGAAGATGGCCTTCAATGGACTGAGGCTAGAGTATGCCTTGGAATGCACCTCTAATTTGTTTGCATGGAAGGATCGCATGGAGGTGGTATTCGATGACAATGGATTGCTAGAATACATCAAGACAGATGTTGAAAAACTGCCAAAATCTAATTCCCAGAACCTTGCTCAGTGAAAGAAAGATGTAGCCAAGGCGAGCAGAATAATATTAGAGGGAGTACGGGATCAAATTGTCTCAAATATCCATGGAAAATAAACTTTGTTCGCAGTGTGGAAAGCACTTACATAATAGTGACCACAAGAATTTTGCGCTCAAGGATAAACTTTGAAGTATCAAGATGCAGAAGAATGACACTATTCCACAGTATCTGAGCAAGTTCACAAAATGTCGTGATGAACTCGGTGGGGTTGGTGTAAATGTTCCTGAAGAAGACTTGGTAAGCCTAGCCATTTTTGGCCTTCCCAAGAGTTGGCATAATTGTCAAGATTGAGTGAATGGGAGGGAGAAACTACAGAATTGGGAATTCTTATGGTATGATTTGGTACAGGAGGAAATAAGGTGGAATAACATAGATGGGACTTCCTCCAAGGGTGAGGATGAAGAAAAAGTTGCATTGGTTGGAAAGGAAAATAAGGAAAAAGGGAATAAATATCAATCCAAACCAAAATATAACCAAGGGGGCAAGAAGGAATTCCTAAGACACATAGCCATGGGATAGGTGAAGGAGATCAGGGTTCGTGTGAAGAAATTGTATTAGCTAGATGTGGAATATTGTCTTGCATTAAGCACTAAGGCGGAGAAGCTGCAAAACCGCAATGTCGGTGAACGTTGGCATAGACAACTTGGTCTTTTGCATCCCTGAATATTATGCAACAGATAACCACAAATTGTTAATTTTGGTAGCTAAATGATGAATTCCAACCATGGTACTAGATTCCTCTTTTCAAGAGGACAAATTTTGACTATTGAAGCAATCAAATCAGATAAGGGAAAGTGAACTTATGCAAAAAATCCTACATATTCACATTTGGAAAGGTCAGCCCTAACAGGAAATTGGTCACCCTTGGAAGCCTATAAATACAAGTGACCCCAAGCTCATTTGTATATCTCCAATCATCTTCTTCTTTTCTTCTTCATTGATTGGTTCACACAGGTCTAAGGCTAGTACGACAAAATAATTTCGCAAAGGTATGAAATTATAGGGTTTGAAGCTCGCATTTCTTTTAGTGTTTTGGGTTACAGACGCTGGCTTGGCATAGGAAAAATTCGACAATATTCACAGGAATCACGGGCTTAAGGGAGTGACTGGGATCCTTCAGCCACATGCACAGCTCCTCATCCATGTGTTTCGGGAAATGTTACCCTAAAGGTCTTGGGTTAATGAACCTTCACATATCAGGGGCATGTCATTAAAAGAAGGACTCACTTAACCAAATTTTGTGCTAATAACTAGAATCTACAGGTTGCAAAACTTACCCTGATATCCCTCGGTTGCAGTAGATCCCGTGGGGTGCAAACCCCCTGTAACTCTTTGTGCTTCATAATCTGTAAATCAGCAAAGAACGAACACAAAATCCTAGTTGTACAGCATATATATGTTCTATACGTTAGTGAAAAGCATGCATAATCTCATAAAAACAATATTAAATGAATAATTTACGATCATTACACATGTATAAAAGATTATTGACACGTAAACATCAGGAACAAGATGGTACTTCTGTTATTAATGACATGTATAGTAAAAAAACAAGGAGAGATCACCTGAGCCACGGCCTTCGAGCATACCATCCTCTGGATTCGTCCAGCCCTAACCTCTCAAGATTTCTTCCAAGAATAGTGCACAATGGATGTCACATAGGGTGGTGAAAATCTCAAGGAAACAAGGGTTTCCTGAAAATATCTGGGAAGTGCAGGAGGCACGGGAATGTATCATACTTGGATAGGTCTCCAACAGCATATAATATATATATTTCTCTCTTTCTTCTTCCCTTAGGTCATTCCCTTGAGGGGTTTTTATACTCCCTCAAATTAGTTTTTACAGTTGGAAAAAGTTAGGCCACGAGCTGGGGTGGTTAAGTTACTAGAACAACCGTAAACCCCGCCTCTAAAATAGGGAAAATATATATATTTTTAATGTTTAAAATGGCATACGTGGTTCTCTATGTATGACCTCGCGTGTATATGCGGAAAATTCTAGGTAGAGTCACATATGATACTGTTTTTTGAGAAATATGTCCAATTCTGAAGGGAAGGGTTGCCCAAGTCCAATGCATAAGTCATCAATTATATGAAGGTGATAAATAATGCTATAACACCATGCGATCGGGAAGTTTAATTGAGTTTTGACCATTGATCGCAGTTGATTGCAATTGACCATGGACAAGAAAAGTTATCTCTGATATACCTTGATGTTGGAATCATATTTGTGAATGTTATCGGGTTATTGGATGATATTGTGTTGGGCTCATTGTACTCTCTACTGATTATTTTATCACAATCTAATAGAAGAATATTTTTCAAATTTTTTCCCCCTAGTGGGGTTTTTCCCTAGTCTCTAACCAAATCTGGTGTCTCTTGTTGATGTGTTGATTATCTCATTTGTCATTGCATTTATTGTTATATCTTCAATTACTATATATGATTGGAAAATATTAATTGATATTGAAAGTATTGCTAATTGAAGTATTCATTTGGGATAAAGTAATAGATTTAACATAGAACAATCTAAAAAATTAACATGGTATCAGAGCTAGGATGAAGGACAAGCCCAAAAGGAGATAAGCATTGAAGAAATCATCTTTGGAAAATTGAATGAGCTAATCTAGTTAAATCAATATGTGTTGGTTTGGTGGGGCTGGACCCAGGTTCAGCTTGTACTTCGCACCAACAAAACCCTTAGACATCGGCCCTTTCGGCAATGACCTACAAGCATATCGCAATCTCACTCGAGGTGGCTATGGGTTGTTGTAGAACCAGGTTTCTGCAGCCTTGAGGGACTATGCGAGGTGGCCATTACTTTGTTATTCTATATTTTACTTTGTTTTTCTGTCACACACATCACTACTGCGTGGTATAACTTAACTATTTACTTCGTCGCATTCAGTTTAACATAATCATACTACAGAAAAATATAATTGTGCTATCATAACATAATCAGTACTTCACATCCATGGATAGAAAGAAAACATAATAAAACACATAAACACAAAACATTGTCCAAAACTTATCTTCTTATTTATTAATATGAATCCTTTCAGTACATTCAGCTTCTCGACCTACGCACACAGCTGCAGGTGGTCTGCTCACTAAGCTGCAGACTCTTCCAAGGTCTCCGCGCACTCAGCTGCGAAGCCTTTCCTTAAGGCCCAAAACACAGAAGAAAAGATACAATGACTTGCGCTCAATGTCTATGATGATATGATTATCTCTTCGATAAAACATTACATCTCTTTATATAACATTACATTGCTACAAAACCATGATCCACATACAATGGGATCGACCAAACAATTAACTAAAACCTCAATACCTGTTACAAAATGAGGGGCTTCGACCCACCCTAAAGCACATAGAACATCGCGGGGAAAATATGACTTCGTAGTACCGTGCACTCTGCTCCTAAAAACGCCGAGTCCTTGACCAAAATTGGACCAATTTTGGCTACGCCCAACAGTTCCCCAACACTCACATGTGACTCGTCTCGAGTCACTTAGCTATTGTGCCCTGAATCCTTGTTTTGATTCTCATGGAGGCACCATTATACTGCTGAAGTATTTCTTATCCTTGCTTTTCCTCTCGGCACACTTCTTTCAGTAGTGCCTCTGTTGTTGGTCCAGATATCTTCTACAACACTTATTTCTCCCTATGTCATAGCTCCTTGAGCCTATCTTATACTTTCTGCAAAATCTGGAGGGCCTCATCCTACCATGGTTGAGTCCTCTCTCTCAAAATCTGCTCTTTTCTACGAAGGTCTTCAATTTTTTTTTGAAGAGTATTCCCCTTAGTGATGCGAGCGAGCCTCTGTGAGACTGGTAAGGTCTTTGTAGTTGCCCAGATTTCTTCCAACTTCTTATGCTTTTTCTGGAGCTCCTCTTAAATCCTCTAAATATTTGGATCCTCCTGCAGTGAGTTCCAAATCTACATAGTATCATCTAGTAGTTTGTCACACTCAGCCACTATGTCGTAGATTCCTTGTACTACAGCTTTTAGATCCATGTCCCTATGTTCACATACTTTTGGTGAAGTGACTTGCTGCAGCCTCATATGTAGCTCAGTATTCTCTACTTCATACTCAAACTTCATCTTAGCAAACTTATTCCTTGATTCCTTTATTGTGACGTCAAACTTTACGACCTTATTTTCTGGTGACTCTTCTTCGTGGACCTTTAGGTCTGAACTTCACTACAATTTTTTGTGATGGCGTCCTCGAGTTGCTTCTATTGCTAGCATGCTTCATCTCTTTTCTTGATTAGTTTGTTGAGCTCCTTCTTCAACGAAGCTCTTTCCCTCTCCACCTGAATGCTTAACAGTGATGTGTGTTTTTCTCGCTCCTTCAATTCAGTTGTTATACCTTTATGAAAATCATGCAATATCTGAGTTGGTAGTGCATCAATTTTCATATTTACATGATCCCACCCTTTTTCTCCCTCTCTGTCCTCGGGGGATTCAAACTATAACACTCCAACTAGTATGTACATACTCCTTAGGCCAATTGTCGTTTCGATCTGTCGCTCTAGCTATACTAGCTTACCCATTTATTCTGGTTGTCTGCGCCAATAAATTTAACTCTACAATTCATTATTGAAAATATGTCAAAAGTATTTTGTAGTGATCATTTACCTTGTCCCATGTCTCTCTTGTCACTTCCTAGACATTTTCTCCAATTTCATCGATGTCTCCCTCAATAAGGATAAGTGGTATTATGCCCCTGGATTTGTCTACCTTATGCTCCTTCCTTGCGCTCACCATAGTCGCTCAAGGTGTCCTCTTTTTTATGATGAATGGTGATTCATCTGTTGGATCTATGTCACTAACAGGGTCTTGGGTAGATTGATCATGCTATGGCTTTGTCTCTTTTTCGTATTTTTCCTTGTCCTTTCCACTTGTGTTCGCATGTTGTGCAGTGTCTTCTTCTGCTTCATTATCTTCTATGGTTGGATTCATCTAATCCACGACCAATGTCATACTATCTCAAGAAGGTCATATTTGGTGACCAAATATGGCAAAGGATGCCATGTCTCCATCAGATCCTTCCGAGCCTTCATGTATATCCTATGAAATTCCTCCTTGAATTCTGCTATATTTAATGCTCGAACAAACTTGGTGACAGTCTGGGATGCTGGTTCACCACCATGTGCAAATACATTTCCATTAGTATGAATAAAATATTGTTCTCATGTGCACGCGATGGCTCCTTGGTATGCCAAAGTGAGGCATACCGCGTAGATTCGAATACATCTGCTTCTACCTAGGGGAACTATGAGTCTGTCGGTTCCTTCCATGCTAACAATGCCATGATCATGATCAAGCACGCATAGTGAAATTTCTTGCCCTCCTCTTGTGCCTCGCAACATTCCTCCAAAAACTCTCTGCATAAATATCCGGCCTAGTGTAACTGAAACCATTTACAGCATTGTGTGGCTAAGGAAACCACAGTCGTGGGGAATTCGTTTACTCTACACTTCCTCATTATTTCTCTGGCTAAGATATGTGTGGTGAAGTGCACTGCTTGGTTGCTGATAGAATTAATATCATAACCTCGCGACTTCTTCATTATGCCATGCATCTCAACTTCCTTCTCACTATCATGGATTTTTTTCGGTTCTTTCTATTGCACTGGTTTCTTCACCTTCTTCGCGGGGTTCTTATCTTGCTTGTTCTTCATCCATTATTATTTTGCTACCTTATCTCTCGAGGATGTCCTTACTCCAGAGGCCTTATTTGGTCTCTTTTCTTATCTTCTTGTTGGTTGTTCTTCAGTGGCTACTTGTTTTTGTGGAGACCTCGTGTGCCTTGGGGACACTGGTACACTCGATGCTACAGATTTACTAGCCTGGGCTTCCATGACGCCTACTAACCCTTTCTTTACAAAATCTCTAGCAAGCTCTTTGAAAATTCTTTTAGACATACAGCAGATCTCTTGTCGTACACTTGGTCGCAAATTCTCAATTGAATTCTCCAGATAGAAAAGTCTAAAATGTGCAGCGGGACGTAGCTTTTATAGCGAATTTAAATTTTGAACCTCATGATAGCTTAGATCTTGTTTCTTTAATTCCGATATAGCGCTAAATCTGACCAGTTGTGCTTCATAAATGTGTTTATCCCGCTCCTCTTAATGGAAATTTCCATTTTAACGACAACTTTTTCCTTCCAACAGTCATATTTCTGGTTATCTTCGATGTGTTCCTCTCCATGTCGCAGTAATCCTTCCTTCATCGTAGTTATTTCAGACTTAAGCATATTCTTTAATATTGCACAGTAATATTCCTTTGGCGAAGTCCCCTTCTACAAAGTAGTTTATAGTCAAATGCCCACTTTCAAATGCAGGTGGCACTAAGACTCTTCTCCTTTGTCTTTCAGTGTGAAGCTTCAGGGATAGATTCGTCCCTATATACCTTCAATATGCTACCATTCTCTCTCCCTAGAATCAGTTGACCATTTAACTTCGCGAGCTGAATTGCACCACCATCAGAGATGTGCTTGATGATATACGGTCTTAACCAATGTGTTTTAAATTTTCCTAGGAACTTCACAAATTTTCTATCATATAAAAGTACAAGATCTCCTTCTTGGAATGTCTTATGCTTGATATGCCTATCATGCCAAGCTTTCTCCCTTCCTTTTTGCACTTTTTGATGAAAAATTGCTATAAACTTGTCTTCTTCCAGAGAAAGCAATTGTGCCATTCTTTCCTCCATTATATCAGAGTCTGCAATATCTATGAAGGTTGTAATTCTCAAACTTGGCACAATGTACTCCATAGGCATGATTTATTCTTGTCCATATACCAACCTAAAAGGTGTTTGGCCTGTCAGTTTCTTGCATGTTGTCCTATATGCCCACAACACCACTGGAATCCTTAGCCAGTCATTTATGTTCACATTGCACACTTTTTTGAGTGTGTTATTCATAATCTTATTGAAGTCTTAGACTGTCCCATTTTCTTGAGGATGATATGGGGTACTTTTCTGGTGGTATACTTGGAACTCTTCATTCGGCGCCTTAACAGTCTTATGCAAGAAATGTGAACCTCTGTCACTCATCAATATCTTTGGACACCCAAATCTAGATAAAATACAAAGATGAACTTCGCAGCGGTGTCTGCACTACAATTCTTTATTGTCTGTGCCTCGGCCCACCTCATCAAATAATCAGTTACAGTGATTATTTATCTTGCGCCGATCTTTTTTCATGGTGGATTAATAGGTCCAACAAATTCAATAGCCCATTTTTCAAATGTTTGCAACGTCACGTGTGGATTTAATGGCACTTCATCTCTTCAAGATGGATTTCCTATTCTTTGGCATACATCACATGCTTGAAAAAACTCTTCTTCATCCTTATGTACTATGGGCCACCATAACCCAGCTCTCAAGATTTTCTACACAGCGGCCTTCCCTACATAATGTCCTCCTGCGACTCCTCCATGAGCTTCTGCCATAATAATATACCTTTCATGTTAAGGGACGTATCTCCACATTATTTCATCTTGTCCCATTTTGTACAACTTTCCTACAATCAACGAGAAATCGATTGCTTTGACTACTGGTTCCTTCTTTTGTTGCGTAGTGTACTCCGCAGGTGCCTTTCTTATGGCCAGAAACTAAATAATATCCACAAAGTTATCATCTGTGACCCCATTACAAATAATTGTGTGTCAGGCAGGTGATCCTCAATACTTGTGGTTTCTTCTCCTATCTCCAACCTTGACAGATGATCAGTCCTGACATTGTATCTTCCTAGTTTGACTACAACCTCGAAGTCATACGCCTAGAACAACAACAACCATCGATATATTTTTCCTCTAAAACATGCCTATTCACCGAATATTTTAGTACAAAGTGATCAATGAACATCTTGAAATGCGCTCCCAACAAGTAGTGCTTGAACTTTTGTAATGCATATACCATATCTAACCCTTCTCTTTTTGTCGTAGTATAATTATTTTTTGCCTGACAATTTTCTTCTTACAAAAGCTATGGGGTGATCAATTTCTCCAGCTCTTGGTTGTGCTAGTATTATACCCAACAGTATGCAATACGCATCAACATGTACATGAAATTCCTTATTCTAGTCCGGGAAAACCAGAATAGGTGCAGTCACCATTTTCTCTTTTATTATGTCGAGGCTCTTATGGCATTCTTCATCCCATTGAAAAGTGACATCTTTCTTCAATAACTTATCCATTGGTGCAATTATCTGTGTATAACCCTTTATAGAATTTTTGTAATAGCCAATGTGTCCAATTGTCGTGTGAAGTTGTCTCATTGTCTTAGGTGGATCCAATTTTACAATAATTGTTATCTTCACCGGATCTGCCATTAATCCCTGCTTACAAACCACATGGCCCAAAATTATGCCAATTTGTAAGAAAAATATACACTTCTTTAAATTTAATGATATTTTATATTGCCTACATGTTGTTGGTGTCTGGATATGAACAGAAATCAAACCTTTCTCCACATAAATTATCAACCCGAGGGCGTTAGTTATTTCAAGACTAACGGCAAAGTATATGCAGATACAAGTACATGACCTACTGTAGATCACAGGTTTAATTCCACAACACACATACCACTATAACAGCAATTAAATAAACTGTAGAAATTAAAGGGCATTCACAGCAATTAAGAATAAAATGTAACAGCAGTAAAGAAATCACACTGAAATGCAACACTGCAAGAAAAACGGAAAACGCAGCACCCGATCAGAAGAGTGGGCCCAACTCTCTGATCAGGGCTGCTTCAAACTCACATCTTACAAATGGAACAAAAAAACACTATGCATTCAATTAATCGAACATGCTTCTGTTACAAATTTGTCTCTTCTTGCTTAACCCTCTATGCCTTCTCCTATGCATTCTATCCTCTGTTCTATTCCTCCCCTTCTCTCTGATTTGTGTCCCTTTAAATATATAAACAACAGAGGGAAATAGAATTATTACAAAACCTCAATAATCAATATGATATCTTAAATATCTTTCCTTCATGATTCATCTGGTACAAGTCGAATCTGGCAATTACAATTGGGGCAATTTTGGAAAACGGCCACAACAAAAAATCTGCAAATATGTCCTTCGAAGAACCCTGCGTTTCTCTCAATCAAGATCGAATTTTTGAAAAATACTCATCAGAAAACTAATTTGGTCCGTTCTTCACAAAACCCATGTTTCATATTTTCAGGATTCCTCTCCATTTGCCGGAAACATTCAACGCAAAACTGTCTCTTGTTATTCCAACGAATTTCTAAGTTGGAATATTTAATTAACAGCTGAAGATCAAATCTGCAATTTTAAAGAGATATTGGAGGAAAAAATAGTGAGTTATATTATTTCAAATTGATTAATAAACCATCATTGGAAAAATCATGCATAACAATCATTAATTTATTAAAATAAAGGAGAACAAATATTATTTATTCAAAAGAGCATAAATAATTATGAAATGGAATTATATAATAAATTATGTTAAATAATGTGATAAAAGAACATTAGAAATAGATGAAATGGATGTTAAGAAGTGATAATAAGAATACAAATTAGAGGCCCAACATCTCCCCCAAACTGAACATGTTGCATGTCCTCATGCAACCCAATGCCTCAGTATTAACGAAGTTGTAATACAATATTAAAAATGATCACCCCAGCTCATGATATTGATGGAAGAGAAGGCTTCTTCCTCATATGCTTCCTTAAAATAATTTTCATGTATAATTTCAATTGTATGTATATGAATTTGCAACAAAGTATGATACAAGTAAATACAGATTTCATTACAAACCATATTTTGTTGAAATTTTGTAAGCAAATTTATACTATATTAATGCTTCTCCAATTCGAAAATCAAATCAATGCAATGAACAGATTTCAATATATCAGTAAAATGGTTTTAGGTAATAATGCGTGATTTTTTTGGAATTAACAAATTGGTTTATCTTGAAAATTTCTGGTTTAATAATACATCTGTTGCCCACAAATCAGAAGAATCCAGTTGATATTTTTAAGGATATACACAAATCAATTTTAGGATTGTAAACCTTAAATGAGGAAGAAGTGAGAAATTATTCATCATGCATAGCAACGCTTCCCCAAAATTGGAGATTTAGCATGCCCTCATGCTACACTAGAAAACAAATTGGGGTGGTTTCTACAATCATGGCTAAAATCTTTGTTTGGTGTATAACAACATGGAATAAAGGAGATTTTGAGAATAAATAATGAGATCGATGGATGATTTCATGATAATGAAAGTAACACTCCCCCAAACTGAAATATTTTGTCTCTGAAAAATGAGAAGTGGTAAAGAAGGGGAAATAATGGTTGAAAAATATGAGTGAATAATGCTCAATGGTTTTCATGACATTCTCCTAAAATTTTAATAAATCAAAACCGTATGTTATTTTACCTCAAGTTTTACATCCATTAAAAAAATGTGGAATGGCATGTATGGATTGAAATTTCATGAAGTTGATGTAGGATGAGCTGATGCTGAAAGTGATGCAGAAGGTGGAAGCCGTGCATGCTAAAAAAAGTAATCAGAAAGTGTAGTAGGGTTTCCTTCCACCAAACTGATTAGTTTCCCTCTCATCTATAAAAAAATCTCATGAGTATCCTTAATCAGTAATTCATCACCTCAATTACCTCATTACATATGAAAGTGACATAATCATATTGTGAATGACATGGGATAATAATGGATAAGAAGGGAAAAGATGCATCCCCTATACCCATAAGATTTGGTTGTCATGAGCATAGAAATTAAGAGAATTAGTTATCTCAGTCTTTGCTTCTCAAGGTCTGTCCAATTACATGGGATTCAAAATCAGAACCAGGCCTCTTAGTGGTGTTGTTAAGATATGAATAAATGGTGATTGATTGGGAAAGCAACTATCTTTGGTTAAATGTATGATACTTTTAGAATAAAGGAATTATAGATTAGATGATACAAAATGTCAAATATCAAATATCCTAAAAGTTTCATCCCTGACATGTAAAATAAATATTTATAACTCAACAATAGATATAAACCATAACCACCATCATCTAAGAACTGATTAAATATTACCCCATGAACCATGAGTTCCGGAAAACTTTGTATATGCAACAGTCAGCTTTATCGGAAATTAGCTTTGAGAAAACAAGGTAACCAAGTAGATTATAGTATTAAATTAACTTCTATACCATAAGCATAGCCACTTCTGCCAGAAGGCATCCATAGCCTCGACAGGGATGCTTTTTTAACCCATTGAGATGCCAGTGTCCCATCTATTAGAAATAAGTACATAGTTGCAAAAATCCTTTTCAATTTACTTAGATGTCAACTGAAGATCATTGTTCTGGCATGGTAACCAGTTAATAACAATGCCATTCACGGGAGCTAACAAAAGTGAAAAAGTCGGCTCGTGATGAGACCTCTTGTCCTTCAGTCTTATGACTGAAGGCCATTACCATGGCTTGGTGACCAATAGTGGTAATGTCACTTTATTAGGACCTATGATCATGGTAGGTCGGCTCGTGATGAGACCTCCTATCCTACAGTTGACCATTTATGTTTAAAATTAAACTATAGTTTTTGTTAATCAATAACAGATTACTTAATAGATGGGGTGGCAGGTCAGCTCCTTAAGAGCTAGGGATGGCGTAAAAAGTTGTGCAGTAACTATTTTCAACTTTGATAGTTTTTCTTCTCAAAAACTAATAACCTTAAAATGACTGTTGATAAATATATTTTTCATTGCTAAGATTGGGGTTGAGGAACAGTTCATTAGATAATGGCGGAAAGATTTAAATACAATTCTATGGTCATCATCATAAATTTTACAAGATCAGGGACTTGACCAATTAGGAAAGTTGAAAGTTGACATGATGAAATCATCTTTGCATAATTATTCCTTAAAAATAAGATTATGTTTATAGATAAACAAAGATAAATTGACTACCCAATCAGAGAGGGCCTAGACCATTAAAAGTATTTCCCATTCACCGAAGAGAAAAACAAATCAGAAAGACATACATATGTTGAATTCAATGTGAAAATTGGCCAACAAAAATAGTTGTGACTAAGGTAACAACAACCATGATTTAGGTAATAACAGGGAAAGGGGAAAAAGAATGATGTTAGGAAGGGACATGAGGGAGGATTAGTCACTTTACAAAATAATGAGGAATTAAGAGTGAATCATTCCTGACAAGACTTACCATAATAGTCATCCTTTAAATACGAGACCTCCCCCCAAGTAAAGTATGTCTGTCATCAGTCATAGTTGATCATGTCATAAGTAAAATACCAAATAAATACATGGAGTCGGTCGAGGACGTACTTGGCGACTTACCTTGGCAGAGTAAAAACACTGGAGGAGTAACAGCACCAAGTACTTAGAAAAATATCACCATGGATTAACATCACCGAAGGAGTAACAGCGTCAGAGGAGCAACAACACCGGACACTTAGAAAATTTTAGAAGGAGTAACAACATCCAACACTTAGAAAAAATTTCTGGAGTAACAGCAGTGACGGATTCACAGCACCGATGGAGTAATAGCAGTGACAAATTCACAGCACTGACGGAGTAACAGCAGTGGCAGATTCACAGCACCGATGGAGTAACAACATCCGAAGTAACAGCAGTGCAAGTAACAGCATCTGGAGTAACAGCAGTGCGAGTAACAGCATTCGGAGTAACAATAGTGCGAGTAACAACATCCGAAAGAACAGTAGTGCGAGTAACAGCATCTGGAGTAACAGAAGTACGAGTAACAACATCCAGAGTAATAGCATCCGGTGTAACAGCAATGCGAGTAACAGCATCTGGATTAACAGCAGTGCGAGCAACAGCATCCGGAGTAACAGCAGTGCGAGTAACAGCATCCAGAGTAACAGCAGTGTGAGTAATGGCATCCAGAGTAATAGCAGTGCAAGTAACAGCATCCAGAGTAACAGCATCGCGAAGTAGTAGCATCCGAGGAGTAACAGCATCCTGAGTAGCAGCATTCGAAGTAACAGCAACCAAGGAGTAACAGCATCAAGGAGTAGCAGCATCCTGAGTAGCAGCATCCGGAGTAACAACAACCAAGGAGTAACAGCATTACGAAGTAGCAGCATCCAAGGAGTAACAGCATCACGAGTAGCAACATCCAAGGAGTAACAACATCCAAGGAATAACAACATCACGAGTAGCAGCATCCGGAGTAACAGCATTACGAGTAGCAGCATCCAAGGAATAATAGCATCACGAGTAGCAGCATCCGAAGTAACAGCATCACGAAACTTAATAACTCGCTCCTTTTATTTTGAAAAACAAAGAAAATGTGACTTTGAAGTAAACAATACCTGAAGAATAAAAACATAAGAAAAATCAGAAAATAAATGACTCTTTATTGAAAACCAATAAATAAAAATCTTTAAGTTACAATGGTTATGATTTTTTTTGCAGCAATGTTGTTTGTAAATGGTAAATAAATGGAAATTTTTTTATTTTTTTTTTTTGAAATGACTTGGATATTCAAATAGAAATCAATTCTCATTTCTCATGTTATAAATCCATTGACTGATGAAAATTATTCCTGTTGTTTTCTTTGTGTGAGGAAACGTCTTTGAAAATGTTTTTATTTCATTATCATTGCCTTCAAGAATCACTTGTTCATAAATTGACCTCATTTATTCTCCTCGGACCTGCAAAAAAACGAGTGTCTACCTGTAAAACATGAAATCATGGAAGAAGAGAGGTGATCGGGCTCTCCTAATCCAAGAAATATGCAAAAAAAATAAGTATTTACTCTATAAAACAAATCCATGAAAAAAAAAAATAACAAAGTAAAATTAATTTATTACCTATGGGAGAGTGGTCGCCAACCATATTAACCAGCAGTGTTTCAATGCTATCTTCTTTGTTTTTTGTCCGATTTGAGTGATTCCAAAGCTAAATGAAAGTGAATTCACAGATATGCCTCCAATAGAAACAGGTTTTAAAATTTTCATGTAATGGTATGTTAAATTTTCTTAGAACAACCTGCATAATAGAGTCATTTTCGATTTTCCAGCTCAAACCAACAGTTGATATTTCAAGCATAAATTTTTCATTTGATGACGGATTGAACCGATTTAAATTGGAGATTAAAATATATTCATTTATGTATCTCCAATAGAAACAGGTTTTGAAGGCAAGGATAATTTATGGGTCAAATACGCTAGTGAACAACCGAGAAAACAGAGTTTCAAGAGTGCTGATTTACGATAAGCAGTCAGTATTTTGGTCATAACTTCTTCATATGATATCGGAATAAAGTGATTAAAATTGTGTTGTAAACTAAATTCATAATGTAATATAACATAGAAACAGGTTTCCAAAATCTAGTCATTTAAGCCTCCAAAAACATACTGTCCCAACTCTGTTCTTTAGTTTCCTACTAGACATCATGTCATTGTTTTGGTCATAAATTTTTCGTTTCAACTTGGAATCAAGTGATTAAAATTGGGTTAGAAAGTAGACATGAAGGGATACATAGGATAGACACAGGTCTTCAAAATATGCCAATTTAGTCCCTCAAAACATGACTATCTTGACTGTTTTTCTAGAATTTTCATCAAGCCCGCAAGCCATAAGATATGATAATTAATGAATTTTTCCAAGAAGGTGATCAAAATGAATATGAGTATTTGTAGAAATTTTATTTTCAATATAATTCATCTACATACATAAATAAATTTGAATATTGATCACCGATTTTAATTTTCACAGTGCGTTGCAACAAAAACAACTATTTTTACATATAAAGAAATTTATTTATTTATTTATGTCTTTATTCATTCTATATTCTACACTACACTACACTAATTTGAAAAATAAAATATACTTACGTATAAGAGTACCTCCAATGAAGCCATTTTCGAATTAAGGCTTCAAGTATGCACATACCCATAATTGAGAGATGTATGTTAATAAATACACGGGTATGAGAGACCAACTTCCCTGTTAAGGATGGTGCCAAGAGTTTCTGAAGTGTAGAGTGATGTTGCGAGCAAACAACAGAGTGAAACCAGCCTTCAATATAGTCTTCATTTATCATATTTGTAACATCGTGAAGTTCCTTAACTAAGTTCCAGATTCTGTTGATGATTTCTTTCTTGACCTCATCCTCTGCCTTTTTGTTTAGATCTCTGTTCATAGAAATTGTGAAGAGGGTTCATCAAAGTAACAGCAATCGCTCAGGACCCAGAGCAGGACAGAAAGCTTCCTCCCCGAGATGAGAGAATATATTCGAATAGACAATAAAAATAAAAATAAAAATCGAAATTCAGGACCTGAAGCAGAGTAACCACATACCCTTCTCAAGACGAGAAGTTGGCCCAAAGAAAAAGAAATAAGAGCGAAAAACTAGAAACTACACCCAGGACGTAGGGAAAGGTTACAAGATACCCTCCCTAAGACGAGGGATTTATTTTAATAAAAAAAACAAAACAAAGCAGAAAGAAAAACAGCATGCTATGCTCAGGACTTGGAGCAGGGTAATAAATGCCTTCCTCAAGACAATAGATCAATTCTACAGAAAAACAATAAAAAGCAGAAAAGAAAAACACAAAGTACTTACGCTCAGGACTTGAAGCAGGGAAATAAATCCACTCCCCAAGACGAGAGATTGACCCTTAGATCTATTGCAGATCCTATTTTTTCACCTGTTAGCCTTCCCTGGCAACGGTGCCAAAATTTTGGTGTCCGGATATGAACAGAATTCAAACCATTCTCCACATAAATTATCAACCCGAGGGCGTTAGTTATTTCAAGACTAACGACAAAGTATATGCAAATAAAAGTACATGACCTGTTGTAGATCACAGGTTTAATTCCACAACACACATACCACTGTAACATCAATTAAATAAAATGCAGAAATTAAAGGGCATTCACAGCAATTAAGAATAAACGATAATAGCAATAAAGAAATCACACTAAAACGCAACACTACAAGAAAAAGGGAATATGCAGCACCTGATCAGAAGAGTGGGCCCAACTCTCTGATCAGGGCTGCGGAAAAATCATAGCTTACAAATGGAACAACAAAACATTATGCATTCAATTAATCGAACATGTTTCTGTTACAAATCTGTCTCTTCTTGCTTAACCCTCTATGCCTTCTCCTATGCGTTCTATCCTCTGTTATATTCCTCCCCTTCTCTCTGATTTGTGTCCCTTTAAATATATAAACAAAAAAGGGAAATGGACTAATTAAAAAACCTCAATAATCAATATGAGATCTGAAAGATCTTTCCATCATGATTCAGCTGGCACAAGTCGAATCTGACAATTACAATTGGGGCAATTTTGGAAAACGGCCACAACAGAAAATCTACAAATCTGTCATTCGAAGAACCCTGTGTTTCTTTCAATCAAGACCGAATTTTGGAAACCTACTAATTGGAAACTAATTTGGTCCGTTCTGCACAAAACCCATGTTTCAGATTTTCAGGATTCTTCTCCATTTGCCAGAAACGTTCAACACAAAACTGTCCCTTGTTATTCCAGCGAATTTCTGAGTTGGAATATTTAATACAGCTGAAGATCAAATCTACAATATGGAAGAGATCTTGGAGGAAAAAATAGTGAGTTATATTATAAAAAATTCATTAATAAACCATAATTGGCAAAATCATGCATAATAATCATTAATTTATTAAAATAAAGGAGAAAAAATATTATTTATCCAAAAGAGCATAAATAATTATGAAATGGAATTATATAATAAATTATGTTAAATAATGTCATAAAAGAACATTAGAAATAGATGAAATGGATGTTAAGAAGTGATAATAATAATACAAATTAGAGGCCCAACACATGTATCCAACATCAACCTCAACCTTGCAACATGCTTTTTCAACAACCCAAAGACTGTCCATTCATCAAAGTAAACATCAAAAAAATTATGTATATATTCTTTGAAAGTTGCAAGTACAACTCTAGAAAATATGGCAGGAGCATTCTTCAAGCCAAAATTCATCATCATGTACTAGTAAGAGCCCCACTCTGTAGCAAAATTTGTCTTATTCCTATCTGCTGGCGCAATTCTTATATGACGGTAACCTGAAAAAGCCATTTGTGAAAGAATAAGCCTCCTATTCTCCTACATTGTCCAACACTTCGTCTGTAAATGGTGTGGGAAAAGGATCATGTAAGAATGAAACGTTCAACTTTCTTAGGTCTACACATATCCTAATCTCTTCATTTTCCTTCTTTTCCTACACCACCATTGGACTTATCCATTCAAACTCTTTGATTGGTTCGATGATCCTAGCTTTGATCAATTTATTTAACTCCTCCTTCAATTTTTCCTTGTATTTCGGATTCAACCTATAGGTTCTTTGCTTTATTGGCTTCGCTTCAGGTTTCAGGGGAATCCTCATAACTCCTAGGTCCCCTATTATTCCCTTCAATTTATAAAAATTCGTAGGGAAGAGATATTGATACTCGTGTAGCAGCTCTGTAATTTTACTAACTGTGTCTTCATCCCAATAATCTCCAATCATTGAAAATTTTGGTTCTTCTTCTAATCTAAGATTCACCTTCTTCATTTTTGTTGGCTTCGCTATATCGAGTATTTCATATTCTATTCCAACAACTTCGTTGTGTCCTTCTGACTCTGTGATATCAATATTTCGTGGATCCTTGTCATCTTCTTCCGCAATCACATATAGCACTCCAATGCTTGCTCCAACTGCACAATCCAATCTGGTTTCTTCCATGTTAGCGAAGTTGTGTTCTTAAAAACATTTTCTCTTACTTTTTGAAGGTCTAAGTCTATGCAAGGACAATCATCTTCAAAACTAAAGGTTAGTATGGACTCTTCAACTGAATCTTTCCAATTCGCAGTTCCATGTCACAGTTCTGTCTCAAGATACCAATTCATAGGAATCGTCTCTAGTGTGTGGATAAACCCATGTACCCACTCATGTTATGGAACTTCTTTCAAAACTGAAGTGCAGCGATCAAGATGATCTTGGGGGTCAACCTTACCATCATACTTTACTTCAAATTTTGTATCTACTAGCCCAAATATGACCCACATCAACCTTTGATACTCTTCCCAACTTCGTATATTCTTCTTATGAGTGCCCCACCATCTAGCAGGTGTAGACCTCAAGGCTATGTCCAAAGCTTGCAAACTTTGTTCTTATGGTTTTTCTCTTTCATATTCATCAAGAAAAAGACTTACATCTCCTATCTTATCATAATAAGGCAAACTACATACCTCTGAATTTATGCAGTGAAGTGATCTTGTGATTCTAGAACATCTTCTGGTAGATACTTCATGTAACTTGTTATGTCAATTTTTTAGTTCTTCCTTGGAATCTGAAGTATAGGAACTTTCATGTTCCCAGCTTAGTTTACCTTCTTCAGTGGGATTAATCCAATCTTCCTACATACTTGGATCTAATTATTTTGTCAGAGTAGATACATTAGCGCAAACCTTATTTTGCATTAGCTTTGGTTGCGCAGTTGATGTTGAAGCTCTAGCATCCATGAAGCTTAGCTTCACTTCCATGAACTTTTCTTTTTCCTTCTGAATATTGAACCCGGGGGATTTTTCTACGGTCTTTCTTACCCATGTATATTCCATTTTCTTCTAACATTTTGCATTATCATCTCCCATCGCAGCTCCACTCCTTGTTACGATGTTGATGTGCGGTTCATCCTCCCTTGGTTCAGCGATCATCATTTGCATATTTTGTGTGGGTTGTTGGTTCCTTTTCTCCTGCATCTTTGTCATAAGGACCAGACATTATTCTATCACATAATAAAAATATTTGCATTACTTATCAGTTGTAATAGGATTCTGAAAATCTCTTGCATAGTGTCATGTCTGTCTGTAGTTGTAACAGATATTTTTGTCACAAAATCGACCAACTCCTCCTCCTCATCCTTGGAAACCTCCTTGACTAGCATCTTGTCCTTGATCCTCATGTGTATATCCTTTGGCTTGCATTCTATAAGAATTAGATTTGCAATCCATCATCAAGTCATAACTTCGACAATTTTTCTCATCGTGTCCTACTGAGTTACAAAAGTTTCAAAAAAGTTTTCTTGGGGTCTGCACATACTCCTGCAATAAATAGAAATTTTCAAAGAGATTTTGGCCTCTGGCTTTACATATCTTACACCACAAGCTTGATCTTATATTTAATGGATTAGGTGCTCCATTAGAAAAATAATCTCTAAACACAGGGAATTGTTCCTTAGAATGGCCCTCTGCATTGCACTTTATACATCACATTTCATGTCTAACTGATTTACCTTTCTTGAGATCTTGAAATTCCAAGGCCATATTTTCTAGTTGAATCTAAATCTGTTGTACTCCTACATGAGTATCTCCTACTAGCGAAGCTTCCAACTTCATTGCAATTTCCAAAGCTTCTGCTTGAGTTGCTATTTTTTGTTGTGTCAAGGGCAACATGATATGTGGCAGCAGCACAACTATAAACCATTAATTTTATTGCGTTGGGGGTATGTTAAAGCTTACATGTACCATTAACACCTTGAATCATTGATCCAACTCCCAAACAGATTCATTAGTCATATACTTGATTTCCTTCAGCTCAGTTATGCACTACGACTCAAACTTCGACTTCTTGAATTCTGATACCAGTGCTTTTTTAATATCATCAAATGAAGCAGCCTGGTGGGTCGAAGAATACTTCATGTACCATGTTAGTGCTCTCTCTCATAACGTCATGATGAGATGCGCCTTATTTACATCTTCTTCAGTAACCTATCTTGATTTCCATACTACATCAACTACAAACCAAAATTTCTCAGGATCCTCTGATGCAAGTCCTCTAAAAACAAGTAGTTTAATGTCATTTCCCATCTTTCTTCTTAGGGGGTTAGGGGGAGGGGTAGGGGAATTAGGGGGAGGAATATGGGGGTTAAGGGGAGTAGAGGGATGGAGAATCCCAAATATTCCTTGATTATTTTTAGCATCTAACTTCGACACACCTTCAAGTTGGGGTTGGGAATATCGTGTGTTTTCAAGGTTACTTCTTTCTTCTTCACTCTCTGATTCACCTAACAAGGGACTATAATTAGTCTCAATAAAGTTCTTCAGTTTGTGATCTACTATGTATCATTTTCCACTTCATGTAGACCCAGTTCCTAGTACATATGTATTCCCTCTTTTCCCAAGCATTAATCTGAATTCATTCGTAGCACGCCCTTTTCACACAAAATCATTTTAATCCACAACTTCAAAGAATTTAGATACTTACCTCATGGTCCCTTGAAGAATATTCGTTCAGATTCACTGTAATATACAGTCGTTTCTATTGAGAATTTAGTGATAAATCCTCCCAAAATACTATCAATCCAAAAATCAACAGAGCTTGAGATGTTGTTGCTGGTATCCTTGAGTCATTGTATCAATTCAGGGCTCCACGCGGTAGGCTCATCATTTTTAAAACAAGTCTTGTTCTCGGTCAACCTTGATACCCATTCATATATTTCATTATCATATGACGTGAAGAAAATCTCATGCTATTCTATGAAAAGATACGTCTGCAACCAGGCTTCATTCGTCAACCGAAAATTTCTATTTTTTTGAGCTGCGAACTATCCTTCCCTCAAATTTACCCAATCTTATATTTCCTTCTTTGACGAATGCCACATCCACATGTGATTTGAAAATGGAAGTACTTGAAAATGTGTGCAAGGTATCCATTTCCATTAATTAAATGTGTGCAAAATTCTTCATGTCTGGCTGATTAAACAAAGTGTTTTTGGTAACTGTTTATGAGTTTATGTGTGAGGGAAAGTTAATTTAATTTTTTGTTTAACATATTAAATCAGAAATATAAAGTAAGATAACTTCAGCATAACATGACACAAATTTTTGGTGAGCAGTTCACCCCTCCTGGGCTACGTCTGCTGGATCAAGCCTCCCAAAATAAGATTCTCCTCTTGTATTAAAATGCTTCAAAACGATAATACAAGTCTAAAAGTGTCTCAATAGACAAATCTAACTGTAAATACAGAATCAGAAGACATGAAAATGATAAGAATGCCTTTCCATATTTACTAAACAGTGAAGAATTACCATAAACAGTGACTTCTTCAACAAGGCCCTAATGGCTCTTTGAACTCCTATGAATATTTTCAGGTTGTAGAAGTCCTCAAAAAATTCTTAAACCTCTTCCATTAGGTTCATAAGGTAGAAATTAGCTGAAAATGATCTTTGTTTCACCTCAAACAAAGAGGTACAACTCAATACAGCTCTATTTCCCCAATGGCCTTGATGGCTCAAAAAGCTTCCCTGAAGCTTTTCGAGCTCTGAGAGTCTTCAAACAGTTCTGAAACCTCTTCCATTAGGTTCAAAAGGTGGAAAATAGCTGAAAATGGTCTTTGGTTCACCTCAAACAGAGAGGCACAACCCAATACAGTTCCATTTCCCCAATGGCCCTGATGGCTTAAAAAGCTTCCCTGAAGCTAAAATGGTTGTATAACGCCTCTACTACCTCTGTAACCTATCCCAATGGCTTTTTAATTCTGAAAATATTCAAAAATTACTTTTGTTTCATCTCAAATGGTTAAGCATAGCCCAACACAGCTCCAACTCCCTCTTGGCCCTGATGGCTCTCATTGCTTCCCTAAAGCAAAAGGGGCTGAATATCAACTCCAATGGCTCTACAACTTGTTCCAATGGATCCATAATCCTCAGAATACCCAAAATCAAAAAAAAATCGTCCCAAAAGGTTCAGTAATGTGAAATTTATGACCAAAACAGTATTTTGCCTAATTGACCCCAAAAACCTCCACTAAATGTGGAGTAACTAGAGTTAAGGGCGCCAAACTAGTGGAATCTCTGAATTTATTGGAACCGGTGCCAAATTTAGTGGAAATTTAGAGGTGGCATTAAAATTTAATGGGTCGTGTTGGGGTTCCCATGTTTTGGCTAGGTTGGCAAGACCAAAAGATGAGACAACATAGAACCACTTTCGGACCTCAGGATCTAGCCCTCCTGGGTACAGAGAGGGATCTCTCTATGATAGTCAAAGTTTGTATGTCTTTGAAGCTCTAATGTTAAGATGTTAGGATAGTTATGGGCTCGGGGTTGTTTGTTTGATTTGGTTTGGTTGCTGGTTATCAGGAAAGAAGGGTTCAATGTAAGGCAAAGATGAGCAAAGAAGGATAAGGCGAAAGTGAAGTATGCCAAGAAGTATTCAAAACCATTGGGAAATGGAGTCAGGAAAGGATTTGTTTGCTACTCAATAGGCAGGCTTTCAATTGGGCTAGTCATCTGAGCCATAGGATCTTCAAGATGATAGTATGATGTGGGAAAAGGAGAAAGGGAAAAAGATAACACAGATTTAGAGCACGAAATTACAGATCAGGTAATTCGCCTGAGTGTTCGGGGAAAATCACCCTAGAGGTTTGTTGGGTCAAAACCTCCACAGAGCAGGGCATGCCATTCAGAAGGACTCACACACAACCATACTTGAATGCAAAAACTAGATAACAACGATAGCAGAACTCACCCGTAGTCCTACGTTCGATGTAGATCCCACGAGGTCCAAACCCCCGGCAACCTTTCTTCCTCCTTCAACCTGAAAAACAAGAAAGAACATGCACAGAAACCCAGTTGTACATCATATATTTCTCCTAAGCGTTAGTGTAATCCATGTGAAATATGATATAAACGATAATAACTGCTTAATAATCAATCTTTCCACATATACAAATAGATACTAACACAGAAGTTCAGGAACAAGACGGTTCTTCATTATTATGAATAGCATGTACAGAAGTAAAGAGTGGAGAGATCACCTGAATCCTTCCATGATCTTCGAGCAGACCGTCGTCCGGATTCATCCCGCCCTTGCCTCACTAAGAAACTTTCAAGACTTGTGCACTCGAGATGGCATATAAATGGATGAACATCTCTAGGAAACAAGGGTTTCCTGTATAAATCTGGGAAAGTGCAAGAGGCACGGGGAATCAGACTTGAACTGGGATTCCAACAGAGTATAATGTCTATAAAATTTCTCTCTCCCTTAGGCCATGCACATGAGGGGATTTTATACTCCCTCAAAGTAGTTTCAGTCAGTTGGAAATAGTTGGCCACGTACTGGGGTGGTTGAACTACTGGAGTAACCATCAACCCAGTCCGAAAATAGGGAATTTATATATTTTTTTAATGGTTTTAATGGCATACGCGGAAAAGTACATGTGGACTCGCGTATACACGCGGAAAAGTCTGGGCATACCCGCGTATGGGAATTTTAACACTGTTTTTTAATGAATTTGTTCAAGTCTGTAGGAATGGGTGCCCAAAGCCATAAAGACAATCATGAATCACCTGAGGGTGAAAAATGATGCTATAACAGATGCCCCCTAATATATGAGGTCGGAAGGGGTACATGATGGCCGAAATGTATTATGCACATAGAAAGAACTTCGCAAGGACAAGAGAGGACTTCACCAGATTTCAGCCTGCCAAAAACCAATGAAAGAAAATAGAGAGTCAACTCATGCTGAGGCGGGCATACCCATGCTCAGTAAAAAATACATCATATGGAAAGTACATAATAGATCCAAAATGTATACAAGTATAGCTGAACTGAAAGTACACAATGAATCATCTGAGCATGGCCCGGAAGTACAAGTCTGAATCAATGTCCAAGTATCACATATATAGAAAGCTGATCAATGATGCTGAAACTAGATGTCTGATCATATAAGTAACTGAATCTCCAAGTACCAAATCATAAGAGGTGGAACAAACGGTACAATCACGCAACTCGGGAGCCAACATATAGGATGCTGCTGTACTGAAACTGCAACATATAAGGGTGAACGGCATCACTGGCAGAAACTGAATGAACTATCAAAAGTGAACCGAGAAATGCTGATGCAACCCGAGGTCTTCACCGATCACTATGGCACAATTCTACACAATGGGAATAAATGAGCTGAAGTCGACCATGTGAGAAATCGTTGGATTATCGGTCAATGATGTATACCGTTAACCAACGCGAGAGAACCCACCAATAATGAAAATGAGCGTCAAGGTGCCCCAGTACAATCTAACAAGTGCGAATGAATGAGTTGAAGTCGAACACTTGAAAGAATCTACCAATCAGGAGGCAATGATGAATCCCCACTGTCGATAGCGAAGAGTCTGCCACTGATGACTGCAAACCCTAAGGTACTGACAAAAGACTCTAGACCTTATTCCTAGAGCAATGAGTCAGAGTCGATGGGAAAAGATCTGTTGGAAGGAAGGCATTAAGGCATCCCACATCAGTCCAGCGCGAGTGTAACCCGCAGGCCAAGATTTGGAAGGAATCGGACGAAGTAGAGTGACAGAACCAAACCGAAGTACATTTCCGACATGCACAAGATGAAGCTAGCGCACGGAAGAAACCCTCTGAACCAACCAATAATGAAAGCTGACACAGAGGCGAGATATCCACCGATAGGGTCAAATGGAGATCAAGGTACTGCACGAATCCCAAGTGTGATAATGTATGCTGACGTCGAACACAAGGAAAACCACTCAGTCAAAGACCCATAATGATGATCAAATGTTGAGCACAAGGTCACCTATCAATGATGGAAATAGGGCCAGGGTGTGGCTCTAGGTTTACTCTCAGAGCAATATGTCGTAGTCGATGAGAGACAAACCCGCCAGCAAGAAGTCAATGGAGACCTTCTCAAACCAGCACGAGCAAAAGACCAAAACATCTGATGTGATAGAACAAGATACTGACAAGACCGGGAAGGCTGACTGAATAATGAGTCAAGAGACACTGCAGAATGGCCGACTCTAGTTAGACTTCCCTTGAACAAAATCACGACTCGTGATGACCATGGAAGTAAAAAAAATGACACTGTATAAGTTTGTTATGCAGGAGGCAAAAACAAACTCCCCATATGATTGGAAGAGATAACCAACCGGGGGAGGACTGACCAGTGAAACAGGGAAAAGGCTGAACCTAGGTCAAAACTAAAACCATCCCAAATGAAGGAAATATATAAGTTTATGTGCTTTGTTCAAGGGCGACTAATTGACACTGTACTGCCATCAAATTACGAAGTAACATCCCGTTCCCGCTCTTTTTGTTATATTTGGTTTTTTTGTCTTTTTCATATAATAAACCTGAAAAAGAATAAAAGAATGCTATGGTACAATGGATAGAACGAGTATCAAGAAACATATGCACTAGTTCCTGGGATAGGAACGATCCCATGCTCAATGCAAGGTGGCGGAAACTGGTAAGCGATACTCAAAGGAATGTTCCATCCATGGGTAAAAAGGGTGTCAAGTCACGATAGCTAAGTGCATGCAATGGTTAACTTGTACAGACAGTTAAGGTCAAAATATGGCTTAAACATTGAGTCCAAATGAAGCCGGCTAAAGGCCAGGATAAACAAGTAGCCAGTATGCAATGCAGTAGTACAACTCAACAACACCAGGGAGCCTCTAGGGTAACAGCCAGAAAAATGATAGTGAAGAAGAGGAAGAATGAAGCTTCAACACATAAGTCATCGCAGGACTAAAGAGGACTCCTGAGCCTACAGGAAACGCAGCATGGGCAACGAGTGATAGCGAGGAACTAACTAGGAAGCCCATGTAAAGGAAGGCTCTATCACCAAGTCATGATTAAAAAATTGGTGAGTGAAATGGGTTAAATACTCATGACCTGATGGGATCGACCCTATGGCAAGTGATCAGAATGGAGGCTAGTATGCAAAATGCAACGGAAAGTGGATTTCCTAACCTATATTCTAGTTTTAGTTTATAAAAAAGAGATTTCAAGAAGACCAATTGAACTATCCAGTAACTAAGTCAAACAAACTCTGAATTTCAAGTATAACTTCAACAAAATGCTCAAAGCCAACCATGCCACTCTCACAACAGGGCTTTATACGAGCAAAAAGGAAGACAAGAAACTCAATAAATCAACTCAGTACAATAGTATAAACTTGCAATAAAAACTTCAAAGAATCAAAAAGAGACTCTTCAAAAATTGCAACAAAACTAGTCTACTGAACATCAAGGAAACCAAACACACCAAATATGTAAACAATCAAAATGTGCAGCAACACAAAAGGAAAGAGTAAATGAGAAGGAGCTCTCTGTTCTGATTAAGCAGAACAGCCAAGAATCTTCATGAAAAGACTTTGGTACTCAAACCAAAATTGAAAACGTAACAACCAAAAATTTCACCAACCGAGAGAGTCTTCACACAAAGGAGAGAGAAATAGACATATAAACACTTTAAACACAGTCCAAAGATTTAAAAACACTGTAGAAATAGGTCACCACAGGCAGACAAGACCAGAAAATCTAAAAACCAAAATTTCAAAATTTGCCCCCAGGCATATGCGCTTTAACAATTTGCAACAGGCGTGCATACGCGACTGTGGCAAAGGAAACCCGCGTATACGCGACCACCCTTGACAGAAACAACGTGTATACACGACTGTGCACAGAAAAAACCGCGTATACAAAAGCAAATAATGAAAAATAAAAAAGATTAAGCATGGATAAAAAAACCAGGTCTTCAGTCTGATTGAGAAAAAGTTAACTAGACTGGTAAGAATAGTTAAAACTGTTGGAAACCTTTCAAATAGCTGAAACCACCCAACAGGGGAATCACAAAAATGTGATCCCCAGCGGAGTCGCCAGTTCTGTTTCGGGGAAAATCACCCTAGAGGTTTGTTGGGTCAAAACCTCCACAGATCAGGGCATGCCATTCAGAAGGACTCACACACAACCATACTTGAATGCAAAAAACTAGATAACAACGATAGCAGAACTCACCCGTAGTCCTACGTTCGATGTAGATCCCACGGGGTCCAAACCCCCAGCAACCCTTCTTCCTCCTTCAACCTGGAAAACAAGAAAGAACGTGCACGAAAACCTAGTTGTACAGCATATATTTCTCCTAAACGTTAGTGTAATCCATGTGAAATATGATATAAACGATAATAAATGCTTAATAATCAATCTTTTCACATATACAAATAGATACTAACACAGAAGTTCAGGAACAAGATGGTTCTTCATTATTACGAACAGCATGTACAGAAGTAAAGAGTGGAGAGATTACCTAAATCCTTCCACGATCTTCGAGCAGACCGTCGTCCGAATCCGTCCCGCCCTTGCCTCACTAAGATACTTTCAAGACTTGTGCACTCAAGATGGCATATAAACGGATGAACATCTCCAGGAAACAAGGGTTTCCTATATAAATCTGGGAAAGTGCAGGAGGCACGGGAATTCAAACTTGAATTGGGATTCCAACAGAGTATAATGTCTATAAAATTTCTCTCCCTTAGGCCATGCACATGAGGGGCTTTTATACTCCCTCAAAGTAGTTTCAATCAGTTGGAAACAGTTGGCCACGTGCTGGGGTGGTTGAACTACTGGAGTAACCATCAACCCAGCCCGAAAATAGGGAATTTTTATATATTTTTTAATGATTTTAATGGAATACGCGGAAAAGTACATATGGACTCGCGTATACACGCGGAAAAGTCTGGGCATAACCGTGTATGGGAATTTTAACACTGTTTTTTAGTGAATTTTGTTCAAGTCTGTAGGAATGGGTGCCCAAAGCCATAAAGACAATCATGAATCACCTGAGGGTGAAAAATGATGCTATAACAATCCATAAGAAAAGTTAAAAAGGAGCAAATTTTTCTTTGAAATATGTACCTTGGACTTGGACATAGCCTTTACAAACTAGCCTGGCTTTGCTTCTCACAACTTGACCATCTTAATTTACCTTGTTTTTGAAAACCCACTTTCTGTTAATGACATTCATTAGAGAAATTTTGAGGTAAAAAATGGGCCTCAAAAAAAAAATGTATAACAAAAATCAACTTTATAAGAATCAATACGATTCAAGATGATGATTTCAACCATGGGGAATGATTCATCATTTTGGAGCAAAAAAGTAAAAAGATTAAAAAAAATAAAAAAATAAAATTACTTTTTCAACTTATCTCCCTACTTTTTTACACAAATTTCAAGAAGGGGCACGTGTTTCATGTGGAATTTAATTCCTCATCCAATAAGTACCCATGTTGCATACTTTTGATGGACCCTGCTAACGAAAAATGAAAAATACATGAAAAACGTGATTGCAATCAAGTTTTTTTTATGTATTTGTCATTTTTCATATAGTAGGGTTCATCGAAAGTATGCAACATGGGTAATATTGGATGAGGAATTAAATTCCACATCCAACAAGTGCTCCCACTCAAAATTTGAGTAAAAATGTAGGGAGATAAGTTGAAAAAATAGTTTCTTATGTTTTCCCTCTAAAAATGAGACATACATGAAAAGTGTAATTGGAATCGAATTTTTTTATGTATTTATCATTTTTCGTGTAGTAAGGTCCATCGAAAGTATGTAAGATGAGTACTCCTTGGATGAGGAATTAAATTCCATATTCAACGAGTGCTCCCGCTCGAAATTTGAGTAAAATCGTAGGGAGATAAGTTGAAAATGTGAGTTGAAAAAGTAGTTTCTTCTTTTTTTCCTTATAAAATTAATCTTATTTTATTATTTCCACTATTATTTTATAATATTCCTTAGGATACCCATTTTAGACCTCAAAATTTCTCTAATGCTACTCCTTCATTTTTAGAACCAATTCCTAGGTGTTGTTTTTCTGTATTTGATCTAATTCTTTGTTCATGGATTTGATCCAAAACTAGTCCTTGCTTGCTTCATTGAAATTATTGGGCTCTATCTAGGAAAATAGTGCAAAATTTTCTTGTCTGGAACTGGCCGTAAATATTATTCTAATCTGCACACCGATATATTTACTTCCAATTATCTGACTCTGGAGATGTTGCTTCTACACATCTTGATGGAGTTTTGTATTTATGAGAAGATTTTTGTAAATCCTCATATTCTTCATCCACTCTGACATCTATGCATTCTTCAATCCTCTTAGTCATTTTTTATAACACTTGTAGCCTTTGCTTCTGATTGCATACCCAAGAAAAATGCCTTCATCTCCATGAGAATCATAATTACCAATATTTTTGTCATTCCTCTTGATATAACATTTAATCTTGAGCACTTTTAGGTTCTTCACTGAGGCTCATCTCTCTTTCCATAGTTCATAAGGGGCCTTAGAATATTCAGTTTGAGTTGAGTTATGTTGATAAAATATACAACAACTTGGGTTGCTTCTCCCCAAAAGGTGTGTGCCACATTTCCTTCATCCATCATGGCCTTAGCCATGTCTTGAATAGTTTTTTTCTTTTGTTCTACCACTCCATTTTGTTGAGGATTTATAGCAACAAAATACTTCCTTATGATACCATGATGTGCACATAATTCTTCAAATTCCCTTAAAGTGAACTCCCTGTTGATATTTTGTGTATTGGGGTAGCATCAGATGTGCTCTAACTCCCGAAATTTGTGGAGGGACTAGAGTACACCTAATCTAAAAGACTCAGAAGGGATTTGAGAAATTTCATATGGTTTGGGAAATATTTAATTAATTAATTATTTTAATGTATTTCCTAATTCTAAACTTAGGAAAATTAAATAATTAAAGTTAACTAAATTAAACATGTGATGAAATTGTCTTAAGTCACATGGATCAAACTTTCTTTTAATCTTAGCCATTGATTCAAGATCTGATCATGGTCATTGCTTTCCCAATGAGAAAAGTATAAAGGAAAGGCTTGGGGTCATTTTTAAATAGACACAGAGGAAGAGCACTGAGGCTAAGCCGTGATTCTAGGGCAAGGTTTGCAAAGAATTCTCATAAGTGTTTCAGCTGCAGAGAGGGTAGTTTAGGAAAAGGGTATGGTCTGAGACCAATGCCTAGAATCATCAAGAGGTAGATAGCAGCTTCCAGAGGCAACGCAGAGAAGCAGGAGCAACAGTAGCAGAGAGGGTAGCAGCTGCGCACCACAAAGACAGCTTCAGCTACGCAGGTGTTGTTCAATCTCTCCCAGGGAAGCGTTAGGCCGCAGGAAACCCTTAGGGGTTACGCATAGACCCTCAAGGGTAGCGTAGCGTCTGCGTCACCCAGTATGGGGTTACGCAACCCTCTCCAAGTCAACGTAGAGGGACGCAAAGGCTACAGAGGTTGACGCAGGGGCTTCAGGAGCAATGCTGGGGTTTTCAGGGCCAAGATCTAGATGAGTCCTATAAATATCATTTGAGGGTGTGGATCAGTAAATGTTTTGGCTTTAGAACAACAGGTGAGTTGTAGATCTACATTTTCTTTATCGGGTTTTCCAAATCTGGAACCCAGATTTGCTGCTTTTAGAAAACTCTTAATAATAAAACCCTCCAGTAGCCAGCAGTTCGGTTTTCCCGCATTGGATTTTTCTGGGGACCATGGTCCATAAAATCCTTGTGTCACTTTGTCTATGTGTGCATGTACTTTTTCTAGATCTAAATAGGTGAAAGTCTGTTATGTGTTTTTCTTTGATATTAATCTGAATTTTCATCTTAATAACCTAATTAAGTAGGAGGAGCATAACCAAATCTAACAGTAGATTTCTGCATAAAGTAACATTCAGAAATTTTCACATGGTATCAGAGAAATTGCAAATCTATCAGGGTCACCAGCAGGAGACTGAAGAATTTTTCTATAGAAAGCAGCAGGATGTTGGGTATGTGTTATATTCTTTCTACGACTAAGCACGCATGGGGGGTAAGAGGGGGGGCAATAGCCCCCGCTTTGCGCTGGGCACAAGGGGTTCGGGGCAGCGCCCCGGCGAAAATTTTTTGGTCCTTAATTTCCAGTGGGTAGTCCGCGCCCATGGTTTTGTGCATCATTTTTCACATGGTTTTGGGGTACGATGGTTTTTGGCCCCTAGTATTTTTGTAGATCCGGTCAAAAGAACTACGGTTATGTTCTAATCCAAGGTTAATGGATTATGGTTCATGTATGCTTCGGCATGTATATATATATGTGTTGTAACACTAAAAGGAATATAATGAAAAATCAAGTTGGTCGTCCCGATTTGGGATCCAGGGGAAAATCTCTGTATTTATCTGTTTTATGTTTTATTCTCTCGCTATTGTTTATTTTCTGTTATAAGATTCATGTGTAGATAATTTTTGTTCAGGGTTAAAACCTACACTTGGTATCAGAGCTGTTGCGGCTTCAAGGGGACGCCTTTGCTACTGAGGTTTTTTTGCTCAGGCCTGAGGTAGACCCTGTTCAGTGGGAGATCTGTGGGATCGATTCTTGCAGTGAAAGAAGATGGCGAGCGTTGGAAAGATAGAGATCGAGAAATTTAATGGTCAAAGTTTTGAGTTATGGAAGCTCAAGATGGAGGATCTGCTGGTGGATAAAGATCAGTGGATTGCAGTAGATCCAGGTACTAAACCAACGGCAATGTCAGATGAAGACTGGAAGAAACTGGATCGGACGGCTAAGAGCACAATACGGTTGTGTGTCTCAGATTCGTGTATTGAATGTATGCAGGAAGCTACGGCGAAAGAATTTATTGGGAAAAACTTGGGACTTTGTACCAATCTAAGTCTCACAGTGAATAAGTTGTTCTGAAATGGTGTATAACACGAGGATGAAGGATGGAGACTCGGTGATAGAGCATCTGAATGCCTTCAATATTGTGGTAAGTCAGTTGTTATATGTTGATATTAAAATCTCATATGAAGATAAGTGCATCAGTTTGTTGTGTTCTCTACCATATTCGTGGGACAGTCTAGTTATGGCAATAGGTATCAATACAGCTACCTTGAATTTTGATGACATACTCTCAGCCTTCCTGTCGGAGGAAATGAAATGGAGAAATATGGAGGGCCAGAATGGAGATGCCTTATATGTACGAGGAAGGTCCTAGAATAGAAACAAGAATAAGGTTTCGAGTGGGATATCTAAATCTATAGGGAGATCTAAATCTCTAGGAAAGTTTGTAATGGTGTGTTGGAAATGTGGAAAGGAAAGGCACAACAAAAAGGACTGCAGATCTAAAGCTCATGAGAAAGGAAAGGGATCTGACGATGCTCCTTTTGCGGAGGAAAAAACCACCTCGAATGAAGGTGGGGATGTGTATTTTTCTTCTTATTCAAATACACATGTAGATCATGAGTCATGGTTGATTGACTTGGGTGCATCCTTTCACTTCACTCCCCATAGGGAGTGGTTCTACGAGTATGAGAAATATGATGGCGGTGATGTCTTATTAGGGGATGATAGGAACTAGAATGAGACTAGTGGAAAGTTCAGGCTGGTACAGGCAGGGTTAAACACTTCTTAATTATTCTTTGCCAACATTTATTCAAACATAAAATCTAAGTTGTAAGAATGGAATAATCTTAAAATTATAAAAAAGCAGTACTTGAGAAAACACAAAACACAGAGTAGTTGAAGGCTCTAAATCAACTTTGAAGTTGGTGGAACTCACTGCTGGCTACAGTATGCTGCCATTGATGGTTCAACAGTTCTATAGTTCACTGAAGTGTAAATAACTAAACCTCCTACAGAGCGAAAAGACCATGCTATCAAAAACCCAAACACTGTTAAGAAGGAGAACTGGATCTTTTTATAAATATTATGTTAAAATATCATTCTCTCAGTTTTGATTTCTGTGAAAATTGTGTATATGGGAAGCAGAATCGGGTGAGTTTTCCTTGTGGTGCTAAGAGGGCAAACAAGATAGTAGAACTTGTGCACAGTGATGTGTTTGGACCTGTGTCAGTTCCTTCACTGGGAAAGTATGTGTACTATGTTTCATTCATAGATGACTTCTCAAGGAATACATGGATATATTTCTTGAGGAAGAAATCTAAAGTCATTGACAGATTTAAATAATTTAAGGCTCTGGTGGAAAACTAGAAAGAGAAAAAGATAAAAGCACTGAGGACAGATAATGGTGGGGAGTTCTACAAGAAGGAATTTGAAGAGTTCTATAAGAAGTGTGGTATAGCACGACAGAAGACTACTCCCTACACACCTCAGCAAAATGGAGTTGTAGAAAGAATGAACAGAACACTGATGGAAAAGGCAAGAAGCATGCTTAGTGGTACCGGGTTAGGAAAAGAATTATGGGCAGAGGCAGTGGAGACTGCATGCTATCTGGTTAACAGATCACCTTCATCAGTGTTGGAGGATAAGACTCCACATGAGCTATGGACTGGTAAGAAACCCTCTCTTTCACATCTAAGGGTATTTGGATGTGATGCATATGTACATGTTCCAAAGCAGAAAAGGACCAAGTTGGATAATAAATCTGAAAGGTGCATCTTTATTGGGTATAAGGATGGTTTAAAAGGCTACAAGCTTTGGAACCCGGAAACAAGGAAGGTTGTGTACAGTCTAGATGTGGTGTTTAGAGAAGTGAAAGATGTTGTTAAACATGAAGTCATACCAGAGGAACCTGAGAAGATAGAGTTTGAGCTAAAGGAGGATGAATCAGACTCTACAACAGAAGAAGACTCAAAAGGAGAAGAGCCACAAACTCCAGCTGTGAGAAGATCAGCTCGGGAAAGAAGACAACTAGAAAGGTATAGTCCATCTACTTTCTGTTCAAATTTTGCCTTAACTATAACTGATGATGATCCCAAAACTGTCAGGGAGGCAGTAGATTCAAAGGATGGAAAACTCTGGAAGGAGGCCATGGTTGATGAAATGGCATCCTTGCACAAAAATGAGGCATGGGATCTGGTGGAGTTGCCGGCTGGAAGGAAGCCCATCGGGAGCAAATGGGTGTTTAAAAGGAAGATGAATGTAGAAGGCAAGGTGGAGAAATACAAAGCTCGGTTGGTAGCAAAAGGTTATTCCCAGGTGCCGGGAATTGATTTTGGTGATATTTTTTCTCCTGTTGCCAAAGTTACTTCTATTAGATTACTTTTATCTGTTGTTGCTGCATTTGATTTTTAGATAGAACAGATGGATGTGAAGACAACATTTCTTCACGGGGATCTAGAAGAGGAGATCTACATGAAGCAACCTGAAGGCTTTATGGTGAAGGGTAAGAAAGAACTAGTATGCAGATTGAAGAAGTCTCTGTATGGGTTAAAACGGTCACCAAGGATGTGGTATCAGAAATTTGATACCTATATACGGGGACTTGGCTTCACCAGAAGCAAGGAGGATCACTGTGTTTATTTTAAATTAATTGGTGACCGTGTTATTTATTTGGTCATGTATGTGGATGATATGTTGTTGATTGGAAATGACAAAGAAATTATCCAAGATTTGAAGACCCAACTGTTCTCCAAATTCGACATGAAGGATCTGGGTGCTGCAAACTATATTTTGGGCATGCAAATTAAGAGAGATCGGGCAAAGAGGAAGCTCTGGTTAAACCAGAGGAAGTATGTCGAGACTATATTGCAGAGGTTCAATATGCAGGATAGTAAACTAGTGAATGTTCCTATTCCTGTAGGTGTAAAGTTGTCTGCTGAACAGTGTCCCAAGACACAAGAAGAAGAGGAGTATATGTCCCGTGTTCCATATGCAAGTGCAGTGGGTAGCCTGATGTATGCAATGGTCTGTACTAGACCAGACATTGCACATGAAGTGGGAGTATTGAGCAGATTTATGTCAAACCCAGGGAAGGAGCATTGGACAGTAGTGAAGCGGGTTTTCAGATATTTACGTGGCACTAGTGATTATGGCTTGTGCTACCGGGGAAGACCAGGATTGGAAAGAATGTTGGACATTCGTGGTTTTGTTGATGCAGACTGGGCTGGAGATCTGGACCAAAGAAGATCTACAAGTGGGTATGTGTTTAGACTATTTGGAGGCGCAGTCAGTTGGATGAGTAAAAGACAGTCTGTAGTGGCTCTTTCAACTACAGAGGCAGAATACATAGCAGCCACTCATGCAAGCAAGGAAGCAATTTGGTTGCAGAGATTGTGTTCAAGTATGGGGTTGGTATAGCAAGCTATAAGGATAGTCTGTGATAGCCAAAGTGCAATTTTCTTGGCTAAGAACCCTGCTTATCATTCAAAGACAAAGCACATTGATGTTCAATATCACTTTGTTAGAGATATGGTTGAGGCTAAAAGGGTGTTGCTGGTAAAGGTGGACACTATGAAGAATGTTGCAGATGCATTGACAAAGTCTGTGAGCACTCAAAATTTCTCTTGTTGTAGAGAAACAATGGGTGTTGAAGAATTGGGCCAATGACTAAGCTCTCCTATGGCCCCCTATAGAAAGAAAACAACAAGTGGGAGAATGTTGGGTATGTGTAGTCCGCGCCCATGGTTTTGTGCATGGTTTTGCACATGGTTTTGGGGTATGATGGTTTTCGGCCCCTGCTATTTTTGTAGATCCGGTCAAGGGAACTACGGTTATGTTCTAATCCAGGGTTAATGGATTAGGGTTCATGTATGCTTCAGAATCTATATATATGTGTTGTAACACTAAAAGTAATATAATGAAAAATCAAGCTAGTCGTCCCGATTTGGGATCCAGGGGAAAATCTCTTTGTTTATCTGTTTTATGTTTTATGCTCTAGCTATTGTTTATTTTATATTATAATATTCGTGTGTAGATAAAAAAATTTCAGGGTTAAAACCTACACAGGAAGTGCAGTAGCAATATAAAAAGGGCAGATATGAAGGGACATCACAATTTCAGAGAGAGAAGAGTTATGCAGAGGGCAGGGTGATGCATTCTTACACTGTTTCCCAGTAGGCCCACACACTTACTACGCAGATGCAGCGTTGGGATTGTCTGAAGCTAGCCAGGGTGACGCATATCTGAAGTTGTTAGATCCAGAAGTGCCTAAAGCAGAGTTTCAAAACTTCAGAAGGTTTTGGTGGGGTTAAATTTCTGAAGTTTTCAGAAATTTTAGCCTAAGCACTAGTGACAAAGAGCGAGAGGAGATCAACTTCTCCGGGATTTTCTAACCAAAGAAACCTGCAGATCGATCAGAGGATCGAAGAGAGCTGAATCATTGTTGATTTGGAAAATTTCCAAGGAGGGAAATTAGTTGTCAGAGAGAGAAGAGGGTGCCCATTTCGCAAAGGACCCTAGATCTAGATCTCTAGTAGAGAGAAGAGGAGCTCCAACGGATTTCTGAGCAGATGGATCCTCATGGACTGCGTGATCAGGATAGATTAGATGGCCTATCCAACTTTTCAGTTTGGAAGGATATAATCCTGATAGTCCTAGAGGCATATCATCTAAGAGACCATGCAGAACGAGTTCTCGCCACACCGACCGATGCAGATCTCCTGAGGAAGCATAATGAAACTAGTGGACATGCCAAGCGGCTGATAATTGATGGAGTTAAGGACCATGTTGTCCCACACATAACTGAGAAGAAAAAATCTAATGAGATATGGAAGGCCTTAACATCCATATATGAGGGAAATTTCGTCCAGCAGAAGATGCTTTTGGAGACTCAGATACGGTCATTCATAATGACCAAGGGGGAAGATATGGAAAAATTTATCTTCAAATTACAGTCGATCATAGACCATTTGAATGCAGCCACAGGTGCAAAGGTGGAGGATGATTTGATGGTCAGCACTGCTCTCAATGTGGTCACAGATGAATGGGAAACCTTTGTCCAAAGTATCTTGGGCAGAGTGGACCTTCTCGACTGGGACAAATTGTGGCAAATCATGCATCAAGAAGAACTCGACAGATTCACCAAGAAGCAGTACAACATGGGATCGAGTAAGGTGAATAAGGAAGATGAAGAAGATGTTTCCTTGGCATCAAAGAAGTAGCAGGGAAAGAAGAGGCAGGATCTGTCAAAGATCAAGTGCTTCTAGTGTGGTGAACTAGGACATTTCACCAACAATTTTCCTCAGAATAAAAAGGACAAGAAAGCTTCTTCTTCCAAGGCTGTTGTGGCGGATGATGGGTCAGAAGATGATGCAGCCATGAGCTCTCATGAACCACGAAAGTGGGGCGCATGGATTTGTAGAGTAGCTATAGAGAAAGGGGCGGGATCCTTGAGCAACTCATCTCTTGGATCATATCTGAGCTACGGGAGCCTCAAGATAGTAGCGGGACAAGTGGAGCAGTGGATGCATAGATCATGGATGAAGCAGAGGAAGATCTAAAAACTGAAAGGAGCAACGTAGTACAGATGCAGCAACAGCGTAGAGGCAACAACAGCGTAGGGACTGATGTGACTTCAGCAGCACGGAGCAGAGCTACTTCAGCATAGAAGGCTTCAGGAGGACATCGCAGCGTAGCAGCAGTGTGAGAGATTTCATCACAAGGGATTGATGTGACTTTCGCAGGGCAGAGGGAGTCTTCTTACGCAGTGCAAAGTTGTATTTGTGCATCATCCTCCAGATGAAAACACATATTAGCAGTCGATGGAGCTTCAGTGATGAGGAGGCAACCCAACTGACTTGTCTCTAAAAGATTGGGCAGGAGATTCGGTTGTTTCTCTTAGTAACTGAAGATGTAGTGCAGCAGGTGGCAGCAGATTGAGAGGGAGTTACATTACAGATGTGGCAGTGGCCATGATAGCATCATAGGCAGCAATACAAAATGGCAGCATCAATGCAGTGATGAAGGGCAACAGGCCAAAGCATCAACAACATAGAAACTAGTGCCCAAAAGCTTGTGATACATGGTGTGATGTATTTCTAGAGCACACTCCATGCTAAGAGGGAGTGTTGAGATTTTGTATTGGGGTATAATTGGATGTGCTCTAGCTCCCGAAATTTGTGGAGGGACTAGAGTACACCTGATCTACAAGACCTGGAAAGGGATTTGGGAAATTTCATCTTGTTTGGAAGATATTTATTTAATTAATTATTTTAATGTATTTCCTAAGTCTAAACTTAGGAAAATTAAATAATTAAAGTTAATTAAATTAAGCATGTGATGAAATTGTCTTAAGTCAAACGGATCAAGCTTTCTTTTAATCTTAGCCATTGATTCAAGATTTGATCATGGTCGTTGGTTTCCCAATGATAAAAGTATAAAGAAAAGGCTTGGGATCATTTGTAAACAGACACAGGCAAAGTACTGAAGCTAAGCTGAGATTCTAAGGCAGGGTTTGCTAAGAATTCTCAGAAGTGTTTTAGCTACAAAGAGAGGAGTTTGGGAAAAGGAGATGGTGTGGTCCCAGTGCCTCGAATCAACAAGCGACAAAGATCAGCTTCCAGAGGTAGTGTAGAGAAGCAGGAGCATCAACAACAAAGAGGGAAATAGATGTGCACCGTAGAGACAGCTTCAGCTACGTAGGTGTCGCGCAGTCTCTCCCAGGGAAGCATTAGGCAGCAGGAGACCTTTATGGGTTACGCAGAGACCCTCAGGGGCAGCGTAGTTTCTGCGTCACCCAGTCTGGGGTTACACAACCCTCTCCAGCCCAGCGCAGAGGGACGCAAAGGCTACAGAGGCTAACACAGGGGCTTTAGGGGTAGCATTGGGATTTCTAGGGCCAAGATCTGGCTAAGGCCTGTAAATCCCATTTGAGGGTGTGGATCAGTTAATATTTGGCTTCAGAACAATGGGTGAGCTACAGATCAACATTTTCTCTGTCAGGTTTTCCAGATCTGGAACCTAGATTTGTTGTTTTCAGAAAACCCTTAATAATAAAACCCTCCAGCAGCCAGTAGACCGGTTTTCCTACATTGGGTTTTTCTGAGGACTATTTTCCAAAAAATTCTTGTGTCGCTTTGTCTATGTGTGCAAGTAATTTTTCTAGATCTAAATTGGTGAAAGTCTGTTACGTGTTTTGCTTTGATATTAATCTGAATTTTCAGCTTAATAACTTAATTAAGTAGGATGAGCATAATCAGATCTAACAGTAGATTTCTTCATAAAGTAACATTCAAAAATTTTCACACCGCCACCCCCCCCCCTCCGTCTGACCATAGACACTTGATCTTCAGATCTTTCTCATTCATAATTTAGGCTTCTATGATCCATATCTTGATTGCTAAAAAAAATTCAAAGAAGATCACATAAGAATTCATTTGTCGATGAGTTTCAAACCATTTAGTGTGCTTCATCATCAGGACAAGATGGAGAATTAGATCATGGCATCAAATTAAATAGAGATAGTGATGTAGAGAATTAATTTCTAAACGTTAGAATCTAACAGTTAGTTTGACTAAATATCACTATTTATTATAAATATATATATATTTTAATATAATGAATGTAACCGAGTAACTGTTTATTTGAACTTTAATCAAAAGGAAAATTATAAATTATAAATCCATATTAAATAAAAATATCTAAAATTAAATAAACTAATATTTTTTTGTCATACTTAAATAATGAAATCAATACATTAAGGTCAAAATTAAATAAATAAGGTCAAATAAATAAGTAAAATTTTAGTTTTGAATAAATGAATATTTTATTTATTTAATTATTTAATTATTGACTAAATAAATAGATAGATATGTATGAAATAAATAAATATGTATTTAGTTTTGGATAAATAGATTTTTGACTAAATAAATAAATATTTTGTTTATTTATTCAAGTTTTAGTTTTCAATAAAAATACATAAGTTTCGACTAAATAAATATTAATATTTGACTAAATAAATAAATATTAGTTTTGATTAAATAAATAAATAGTTTTTTTTAGTTTTAACTAAGTAAATAAATAAATATTTTTTTAGTTATAATTAAGTAAATACATAAATATTTAGTTTTGACTAAACATTTTATTTAGTTTTTTACTAAAAAAGTAAATAAATATGAAAATGTTAAATATAATACTTTTGTGATCCATAATGTAGATAAATGCCTTTCGGATTAATCACATCATTAGGATTTGGTCGAAGTTTTGAACCAGCTAATGTGGTTCATCCTCGAGACAAGGTGAAAAAGCTAATAAATCTTCTTGAATAAATAGTAAGGATGCAACATTGCGAGGAGATAGCCATTAAAAACTATGGGAAAATACCAGAATCAATGATGCATCCCTACACCTTTTAAGAAACGTAACATCAAATTTCTTCTTAGCCACTTGTAATCAAGCTCGCTCAAATGATGAGCCTTATCAACCATTTCCCTTCTGTATAGGGTAATAATATTAGATCTAAGACTTTTGTGGTCCATAATGTAGATACATGTCTTTCGGATTAACCACATCATTAGGATTTGATCAACATTTCAAACCAACTAATGTGGTTCATCCTCAAGACAAGGTGAAAAAGCTAATCGATCTTCATGAATAAATAGTAAGGATGCAACATTGCCTAGAGATAGTCGTTAAAAACTATGGGAAAATATCGGAATCAATGATGCATCCCTACACATTTTAAGAAATGCAAGATTAGATTTCTTCTTAGCCACTTGTAATCGAGCTCGCTCAAATTGATGAGCCTTATCAGCCATTTCCCTTCCGTGTATGGTAATAATGTTAGATTTAAGACTTTTGTGATCCATAATATAGATAAATGTCTTTTGGATTAATCACATCATTAGGATTTGGTCGACGTTTCGAACCAGCTAATGTGGTTCATTTTCATGACAAGGTGAAAAAGCTAATAGATCTTCATGAAATAACCATTAAAAAATGCGGGAAAATACCAGAATCAATGATGCATCCCTTCACCCTTTAAGAAACGTAAGATAATATTTCTTCTTAGCCACTTGCAATCGAGCTCGCTCAAAATGTAGAGCCTTATCAGCCATTTCCCTTCCATATAGGGTAATAATGTTAGATATAAAACCTTTGTGATCCATAATGTAGATAAATTTCTTTCGGGTTAATCACATTATTAGAATTTGGTTGACGTTTCGAACCAGTTAATGTGGTCCATCCTCACAACCAATAAAATTTAATTAGAGTAAATATACTAAAAGAAAAATAATTAGTATAAGAAAATAAATCAAAATTAAAGTAAAAGACAAATAATAGAAAGGAAAAAGTTCAAATAGAAAGGTAAAAAAAGAGTAACAATAAAAGGTTCTAAAGGAAATGAGGTCTTCAGAATAAGAAGTAAAAAAAGTATATTGTGATTAACAAAATGGTGACTAAAAGAAGATAAAAGAAAATCCCAAACTAAAAATATTAAATAAAACATATAAAATAACTAATAAATTATGAAAACTAAAATTAATTAATAAATTAAATTAAAAAGAAAGAAAGAAATGGAAAAATAGAATATAGAAATAAAATTGATAAATAAATAAATAAATATATAAATAGTTAATGAAAAAACAAAATTTTCAAGAGGAAAGGGCAGCGACCCGACAACTATTTCTCCAACCATCATTTCTATTTAGATTGTTTAGCCTCCTTTCAATCTCTATGGTCTCCCTAAACTTTCAGTGATAAAAATGATCAATATTAACAATAACCTGGGCCTCTTGAATACAGATGTGATGTTTCTTCTTTTCCACATATTCTGCCAATGATAAAGAGTGGTTTATCCCATGTTTGATGTCAGTTGCGTGCTCTTGAATTCTTTCATTAATTGGTAAAAACAATTGCTCAATTAATTAAAGAATTCAAGAGCACATAGCCGACATCAAACATGGGAGAACCCGCTCCTCAGCTTTGACATAACATGTGAAAAATATGAACATCACATCTACATTGAAGAGGCCAAGGTCATTGCTAAGACTGATCATTTTCATCACCAAAAGTTTAGGGAAGCCATAAAGATTGAAAGGAAGTCAAGCAATATAAATAGAGACGATGGGAAAATTAATAGTTGTTGGGTCCCTACCCTTTCATCTTAAAGATTTTGTTTTATCATTAAGAATTTAAATATTTACTTATTTATTTATCGATTTTATTTCTATATGTCTGATTTTTCCATTTCTTTATTTTTAATTTAATTTATTAATTAATTTTAGTCTTCATCATTTCTTAGTTATTTTATCTGTTTTATTTTATATTTTTAGTTTTGAATTTTCTTTTATCTTTGTTTAGTCACCATTTTGTTAATCATAGTATATTTTTTCTTACTTCTTATTCAACCTCCTTTCTTTTAGAGGCTTTTATTGTTTCTTTTTTTTCCTTTTTCTTTGAACTTTTTCATTTCTATTGTTTGTCTTTTCCTTTAATCTTGAATTACTTTCTTACAATAATTTTTTTTATTTAGTATATTTATTTTAATTAAATTTTATTATTACTTTAACAATTTCATATTTATTTATTTTTTAGTTAAAAACTAAATAAAATATTTTGTTTTGCTAAAATATTTAGTCAAAACAAAATATTTATTTATTTACTTAGTCAAAAGTAAATAAAATATTTATTTATTTAATCAAAACCAATATTTATTTATTTATTTATATGTTTAGTCAAATCTTAATATTTATTTATTTAATCTAAACCTATTTAATTTTATTTAAAACTCGAATCAATAAACAAAAGATTTATTTATTTAATCAAAAAAATATTTATATAAAACTAAATATGTATTTATTTATTCCAAACATGTATATTTATTTATTTAGTGAATAATTAAATAAATAAATAAATAAAATATTTATTTATTTATTCAAAACTAAAATTTTACTTGTTTATGTGACCTTATTTATTCAATTTTGACCTTAATGTATTAATTTCATTATTTATGGCCAAAAATATTAATTTATTTTATTTTAGATATTTTTATTTAATTATGGATTTATAATTTATAATTTATCTTTTGATTAAAATTCAAATCAACAGTTTTTTTTCCAAAGAAAAAATCAGCAATTTTCTATTAAGCATTTCGAGACGCCCTGAGGGCCTGTGTGCTCCAGCACACTTGTCAATGTAGCTAGGCTACCAAAATAAATTACAACTTGCCAGTAGGGTTGGGCTTGTCATGCTTGCCTTTTCTCTTTTGCACTATTTTCCAAGTCCCTAAATGCGGGGAAGAAGGAACCAAGGCCAGCTCGTCGTTCCTCATGGAAGCTTCTTTTTCAGAGTCTGAGCTTTTTGACACATGCGATCTTTTATTTTCTCATGTGATTATAGCGGAGAGGTCCCCAGTGGCCATTTTATCCCTCATGGTTTACGTCGGCTAGGGCATTGCATTAGACACATTTGGATCTTGTTCTTCTTGATCTGGTACCTCTGGATTGGAGGTAGCCTGTGTACTTTCATGCTGAATTGGGATGTCCCCTTCATCTTTTGTTTCTTGCTCTAGCCCACCTGAGGGGAATTGAAAACCCTTGGGTGCTTTCCCTGTCTTCTTCTTTTTCCTGTTCTCTCTTTTTCCATCTGGGCATGTGTTTTGCAAATGACCAATTTTCCTGCATATCTTGCACCTATATGCTGTGTTTTCATAATCAAGGTCTTGCTTCCAATTTTTTTTATTATGAATCAATTGTATCCTTTCAGGTAAACCTTTGTTGAGGTCAACTTCAACGCAGATTCATGCAAAAGTAAAAATCCTCTCCTCCAACCTTTGTATGTATGTTTTGATATATCTCCCTAATGTGTTTCCAATGCCTTCTAGTACAAGTTTGTTCCAGAAATGGAGTGGGAGATTGTATAGCCGGACTTTTGTGGAGGTAAATCCCCTCTGCGGACAAAGGCGATCCCACTAGCCCTAGAGTGGGTCTAGCAACAATCGAAACATGCAAAGCTATTGATTCCTATTTACAAAAGATAGAATCACGATAAATCGCTTACTGTGATCCCTTCACTGTTGTTGTCGAAGAAGAAGTGGCGCTTTTGTTCCTAGCTGGACAGGTCACAATCCTTGAGCTTGTTGCATCCAAATACCTGTGCACATGCTAAGAAGAGAGACAACATGCAACGTAATACTTCACACTTTATAACTATCGATCAGTCAGAGAGGAACGAATGAAATTGCATTATATAATGGACAAACGCAATCATGGAACCAATAGCAGAGTCATGTATATTAAGATATGAGAGGAAGATTAAAACCGGTCAACTGACGTCGTGATATTCCTTCGACAGGATTCCAGTAGGATGTGTCTCACAAATCTCGTCAGGGATTTGAAAAAACTCTCTCTCTCACAGGGTTCTCCTTAGCTCTGCTCTTGATTGTCACTCAGCTATAATTTACTTCCCAAAAGTTTAGCTAGCATGCAAATGGAGAGGGCAAGCTTTTAAAGAGGGAGAAGGAGAGGTTAGGCTCCCTATAATCATGGGGGAGAGTCCTATCTCTTAGGAAGGTTCCATGAGAGGTGGAAAACCACTTCCTAATCAGGGAGATCCGGAGCCAAACAGCCCAACCTCTTTTCGATGATTCGTTCTGAAGTTGTTAGAATCAAACTTCCGCCTTATATTGTTAAAAAACATTCCTTAATAGGCTTCGCATGGGCACAACAAAGGGACAGAGCGCTAGCTGGCGCGCCCACTAGTGTATATTTTCTCCATTGGAGCAAGGGATGAACCGACCACTCGTGCCAATGCCAAAACATGGGTTTTTAGGGTTTTCCGGAGGAAATGTTCTTGAGGAGAATTCTTTCCCTTATGCAGAAGGATGCCATCAAGGTGTTTTCAGGACATTTTACTGTTCACAGGTCACGGGAATAGTCCTCCAATGTACGGGACAAGGGATTGCAGGGACGGTGACAAAATGTTGTGTAACAGATGCCCCTAAAGCATGAGGTCCGAGAGAGAGGGAGGGGTGAAATTCTTTATGAGAATGTGTCCAACTGAAAACACTGCCGTCAGAAGACCTACGAATACAACTACAACTGATATCTCTGATACATGATATGTGGTTTGGGCGCAGCCATCCATAATAAAGTGTACAAAATGAGATCCAAGGTATGGACGCAACCATCCAGTAAAATGAGCATCAACAAGTAGACTCAGGTATGGTCGCAGCCATCCAATCAAAAGAGTCATGTAATAAATCATAATAATCCACAAAGAACCCACAGCCTGGATTGTTATCAGACAAAATACAAGGTCTTGCGCTCCATCTCGACCCAAACAGAGTACAAGTTCGAGCATGCGAATATGTGAGCTAAAGTCGAACATGAAAGAAAATAATTTGATTATCAACCAATAATGAAAGTCGTTAACAGACATGAGAGAAACCACCAATAATGATGATGGCTCTCAAGGTACAAGAGGTACAATCCACGGAATGTGATCAGTGAGTTAGCGTCGAACATCCGCAGAACCATCCGACCGAAGGCCAATAATGAAAACCTTGCGTCAAATGCGAAGAACCTGCCATTGAGGCATGAAAGCTGCAAGGCACCTGAAGGGAGTCTCTAGATCAGCTTCCTGGATAATTAACTGAAGTCGACAGGAAGTGACCTTGATCGAAGGTGGGCCATAATGTTTCCCACATCATCAACACGAGACAGAGGAACATGATGTTTTTGAATCAAGACCAACAGAGAATCAGAGGGAGGCTGAAAACTGTCGAGGCCAACTTCTCTTGAACATACCAGCAGCACGATACTGGATTTGGCAGTATTTGACATCAAGGGATCTAAGGTCATAGTGACGTGGCAAAGAGCAAATGAGCGGTCAAAAGAGATTACCCAAACCCATGAAGGCAAGCAGATAACGAGATGAGATGTCCCCAACCGGACACGAATGCAGACAAGTGCCATGTTCAAGAGCGACATACTGCCGACATGACTATAATATTGGTTCCATTTTCCCCCACCATTTTTGGCGAGTACCCCCATTATTTTTTGGAAACAAGCTTGAAGGGGATAGCATGTGCTTGCGATATAAGTTTGTCCTTCGGAAAAATCCAACCTAGTACATTTTACGAGCCCTAGGAAGGAGGAACTCGAGTAATTTCATTACGACGGAGTCCGATGTCATCAGTTTTTAATGAGTCTAACAAAGGAAGAACTCGGCATATTTTCATATTTAGAGAGTTTGAAAAGACAGCGGAAAATAAAACTCTAGCAGTCCCTTTTCCCAGGTAGTCCCACAGATCCGAAAAGGTAGAAAACTATGTTTGAGAGAACCTCCTAGTCGCAATAGGCTAGGGTATTCCTTTTTCGTAAATAATCTATCCCAACCTCAAAAGGGGTAATTGTATACTGGGTAGATGTCGCTTCGCAGCCAACTTAACGAGCTTAAAGCGACAAGTGACTCGACAATCTTTTCAGTTTTATAGAGTCAGAAAAGAGCTGAAAGGTGACTCCAATAGTGATTTTTCATGTTTTTACCGAGTCCTAAAAAGTATAAAATACAACTCATCTCTTCGTCAAAACCACGTGAAAAACCTGCTGCTGCACAAAAAGGTGCGTGTAAAACATATCCGACGAAAATAATGTAAAAATATGTTGAAAAACATGTTTAAAAACCCACTTTTGACTTTGAAAAGCTATAAAAGACCAACAGTGGTAAAAAATATTTACTTTTCATTTTTTACCTCTTTGCAGAGCAACAGTGACCCTTTTGAACTTCGATCTTCAGGCGACGAGTGCGACCAATCCAGTAGACCAAATCGACTTTTGTCCGGTTCAGGTAAGATCTGACTTCTTTGTCCATCTTTTAAGTTGCATTTTACTATATTTAATTATTGTTTGAGGTCCTTTAGGGAAGGATTTTCAAATTTTAGGGCTCCGCGGTTGGCGCAGGTTCCGGGCACGAACCCACGCCAATCTGCTCTGTTTTACACAGAGGTCGCGCCAGCTGGCGTGACTCTTAGCCAAACAGTCGCGCCAACGACACAACACAAAATCCGGCTACAATTCCTCAAAAAACAACCAATTAAATGTGATTTTGAATACCCAAGGACGTTTATAATGTTCCTATGTTTGATTGATGCAGGTATCCAACAAAAAGGATGGTCATTGAATGGAAAGAGAGAGAGCATAGCGAAGAGGATGAACTGGCAATGGGAAACGAGCATTGTATGAATGCTCTCCGAAATTGCAGGCTGAAAAAATTCTTTCTAATGCCATGTCTCTAGGCTCAGTCCGAACTACTACAGTATCTCATTAGCATTTGGGATGATAATGAGGAGAAATTCAAACTTCAATACCAAGAACTTGAGCTCAAAGTATTAGATGTGTACTTCATCACTGGATTGTCACGCAGGGGTCCAGTCCCTATTCTGACCAGTACCAGGCCTTCAAGAGAAAACATGGCAATGGTCATGGATAGGGTGTGCCTAGGGGCACGCAAAGGAACAGGAAGTGAGAAAGTAGACATTTAGACCGTCCCCGATCTAGCATTGAGAGTAGTGCTACACACCATTACGCGAGTTGCGGGATCGCAGGCACCACACAAGGCCACAAAGACCCAGCTACTGCTTGCATCGAAGTGTATGAACCCAACTATATTTTACTGGGCCACAGCCGTGACCATGAACACTAAACAACAACTCACAAAATGCAAGCAGAACAAACTGAAACAGTTTGGATATGGGTTGATTCTGGTGTCGTTCTTCCTAGAACGATTACCAATTTTTCAGCGCCAGGAGGCCAGAGTCCCGGATCCACCACTGAGAGAACCACAGATGGCTCGATGGGCGGCATTGATGCCTAGGGCAGGGGGCGGCCAGCAGATGTCCTAGCAGCCCGAGTTCTTTGACTGGCTCTGACAACAGTTGATTGTCGTGTAGGACTAGCCTTATATGGGCACCAATTTTACCAGAGACCCAGACCTTCCACTCCTGGAGGGAGAGGACTGGGACGAGGAGTTGGGTAAGACTCATTTTTTATTTTATGAGTTTTATGATTTTTTGGTATATATGCATGTTCTAACAGCTAATCCTATATGTATGCAGATGTTGGCCCAGAGAGGCCCGCCGGAATGTCACCAATAGTGAGGAGGACCCCTCTCGCTCATGACCCTCAAGGTGAGGGGGGCGAGGGGGACGATCTCGTACAGAACCTAGAGGGGATCGCTCGCGGAGTTCCGGATTATGCTCGTTTGGCTGATGTTCCCCTAGCTTATCAGAGGCACACCGTAGGGGTGCCGAGTCATCTCCATCGCTTACTAAGGTGGTTGGTGTGGGCAGTGACGTGCTACCATGAGCACCATACCGATTAGTCACCTAGGCTTTCTATTTGCACATTTTTGAGAGACATATCGTCTCCGGACGTAACTGAAACAAACATGTATATTTTTGGTTTTATATGATGCACACGCTGCAAACACTCGACATATATATATACATCTATTTTCTACATGGATCTTGCTTACATATGATAATGTTTTACAAATTTCGTAAATGTCTATCTAATACCATGTTGGCTATTGCATCGGTTAGTGTATTCATTCGTCTTGGTATATGCTGATATGTGATGTAATCAAAATTTCTTTCAAGTAAATGAATACGTAGATACAGTCTTAAAATGCATGGGTTTCTAACTGAATAATGACCATTGAGCTGTAAAACCACAAGCTGTGAGTCCAAATGTACAAGTAACGTGGGAATGCTGAGGTTAACAGCCTTGTTTAATAATTCCAAAACGACACTATATTCCGTGACATTATTTGTAGCAGGCCCTAGACAAACACCTTGTAAATTAACCAACTCACCAGCAAGATTGTAAATTACCCAAGCTGTCGAAGACAGGTTCCTGGTACTGCGGGAGGCGCCATCCGTGAAACCGACATAAGAATTAATATACATCTGCACAATCAGGAATTCCCAATAAGCAGAAAAACGCTTACAAAGCACACCACACCACACATGCACAAAAATGAAAAAAAATCACCTATGTACATATACTACGCAAGAATAATTCAAGCATAATATTTCTTCAGGTACAACCCAGTTCTGGGCTGCGCCAAAGGAAGACCTGCATAATCGATCAGCTCATAAGCCCCATTTTTTAATACACATTTAACGATATAGGGCCCATGCCACATACGTTGGAATTTTCCTGCCCCAAGCTTGTCATGAACTTGATCATACAAGAGGACGAGGTCCCCTTCGATAAAAGAGTGCGGAGAAACCATTTGATCAAAATGAGCTTTAACCCATTTTTTCTGTGCCTCGATAACCAAATTAGCCAAGCGGCGAGTTTCATCCAATCTCTCGAGATATAGGAGACGTTCTTCCTCTGGTGGAGTATCGGGCAGTAATTCCACAGCCAATTTTAGTGAAGGGATCTCACATTCAACAAGAAGAATAGCTTCTAGACCATACACCAACTAAAATGGTGTGAATCCAGTTTCACTCTTCACTGACGTTTGGTAGGCCCAAAGAGCTGAAAACAACTAGAGATGCCAACTCGATTTGTGTATACCAATTGTTCGTTGAAGCATTGTGACAAGCACCTTGTTCATGGCTTCAACCTGGCCATTTGCCTGAGGGTAATATGGCATTGAGCTGTCGTGACACAAGCCCAACTTATATGTTAGCTCTGCCATCATGTAGTCCCGAAAATGAGAGCCATGATCAGTGACGATGGCTTGAGGAACACTGAAACAAGTGATCACATGGTTGAAAATGAACTGTGGAGCTGTCTTACCATCTGCAGCCAGTGTAGGCATTGCTTCGGCCCACTTGGTGAAATAATCTACGGCAAAAATGATATGAGCATGCCCCCCGGCCGAGTGAGGGTTACACGCCATAAAATCAATGCCCCATTTGGCAAAAGGGCTCACGGTAATGATAGGATGTAATGGGAGAATCGGCGCACACATCTTGCGTTGGAAGATCTGGCACGCATGACACTTTCATACTGCAACAATACAGTCTTTAAATATATATGGCCAAAAATAACCCGCATGAAGAATCTTCTGTGCGGTAGCATAACCGTACATGTGACCGCCACAGGCGCCACTGTGACAGTCATTCAGAACTTTCTCAGCCTCTTCTAAGGTCAAACACCGGCAGAGTACGAAATCGACTCCAACACGATATAGGGTATCTCCGACAATACAATATGGTTGCGACTGATGTCGAACGTGGCGTCGAGCATCCTTTGTTAACTCAGACCAGAAGGTAGATTTTTGGAGGTACACGATGATATCACCATACCATGGATCAAGAGTGTTGATTAAGAAGAGAGTTTCGTATGGGATATGATCCTTGGATTGAGACGGAACAAAGTCGGTAGAGAGAGAACAAATGAGATCATCAAAAACCAATGATTTCTTAGATTTGGCAGTAGCTAACTCCAAATCAAACTCTTGGAGGATCACAATCCACTTTGAGTACTTTCCCCCCAGTAATTGTCGAGACAAAATGTAAGTCATGGGGTTGCAGTTGGAAATCACGGTTACCGTGCGTAACAGGGTGTAATGACGAAATCGCTGAACGGCCTGGACCGCGGCCAACGCTAACTCTCGACATGTGCATAACGCGTTCCAGTGTCGAGGAGGTTCAGAGACAGGTAATAAATCACGTTTTCGTTACCGTCATCATCATCCTAGACCAGAACCATGGCAATTGTATTGAATGCGGTAGCCAAATAGAGGGTAAAGTCGCGATGATAATTCAGAGGACGTATTAATGGATTGTTGACAAGCAACGTCCTAAGGTTATCAAAAGATTGATGAGCAATCTCGTCCCAACAAAAAGGGACGTCCTATTTCAGAAGTCGTGCAAACCCTTTGGCTACCTCCACACAGTTCGGGATAAAATGACATAAGAAATTCGCTTTCCCTTGAAGACTTTGAAGCTGATGTAACGAGGATGGGGAGGGGAGATTAACAATAGCCTCAACCTTAAGAGGGTCAAGGAAAATTCCGTCCTTAGAGATAATGAATCCTAAAAGTCGACCAGAGTCGACGCAGAAGATGCACTTGTGAGGATTAAGCCCGATGTTGTAATGTCTACAACAGAGAAAAATCTGGCAGAGATGTTCCGGATGGTCTTTGCACAAAGCTGAATGAGCTGGAAGGTCATCTAGGTACGGCTGAACAACATTACGTATGTCGTGAAAGGCATAAGACATGGCACGCTGGAAGGTAGCCCCAGTGTTTTTCAAGCCGAAAGGGAGTTTCTTATAGCCGAATGTTCCCCACAGATAGATAAAAGCGGTTTTATGTTGATCGGATGGGAGGATATTGATTTGATTATAACCTGAAAAGCCATCCATAAGGAAAAATATCTCACTCCCCACACAATCGTCAATGATCTGATCGATAAAAGGGGTGGGATAGTTGTCCTTAGGGCAAGCCCGATTGACATCTCGATAGTCAACACAGACTCGAATTGTGCCCTGCTTCTTATCCACAGGGACAATATTAGAAACCCACTCTGTCAAAGGGATTGAATCTATGAAACCCGCTTTAAGAAGTTTCTCAACTTCAGCTTTTATAGCAGCGGCTTTCTGAGGATGCACTGGATGCAGACACTGGTGCACGGGCTTCGCACCGGGATAGGTGGGAGTTTTGTGCACGATGATACTGGGATCAATTCCAGGCATCTCTTCGTAAGACCAAGAGAAAACATCACGGAATTCACGGAAGAGACTAGTGTACACTTGAATCTCATTGGGAGAACAAGTGACTCCCACATGGATGTTCTTGACAACCCCCAGTTTAACGAAGATGTTGATAGGCATCGTTTGGGTAATGTTACTCAGGTTTCCTTCCGAGAAAACTTCATGAGAAAATATGGGCGTTTGGAACGGCGGAGAGGGAACCTGAGATGCAAAATGCTCGAGACAATTAGACATTGCCCCCAGGCTAGGCATAAACGAGGAATGATGATGCCCATCGCTCCATGGCAAACCTTCGAGAGACATAGTCTCCAAAATAGCTTCATCAGACGGAAAAACTTCTCTCAAAGGATCGGGCGAATCAACATCACTGAGCCAAGGGGATTGAGAATAAACATCAAGAGCCATGCCCAAAGGAGCATTATCAACAGGAGGAGGATCTGATGCGGAAATGATCTCACAATAATTGATTTCAACCGGGGTCAGAGGCATCAATTCTCCAAAAGAAGAAACTTGTTCAGGAGAAGGGATGATCCATGGGTCATCCGATCTAGAGATCACATTAACTTGAACGGTATTGGGTGGTGGAAAGGGAAAAATACCCATAAGAGAGGGATATTTGAAAAGACCTGGCCCTATGCTGTAAGGGGGATTGGGAATTTGGTCCACATATGGCATGTTGTTCTTAGAAGACGAGGTAAATAATGACAACTGATCAACATTAATGATTTTGCCCTCATGCGGAAACTTCAGAAGTCGAAAGAGGGTGGACGGAACGCACAACATAGCGTGATTCCAACTGCGACCGAGTAGAATATTATAGTTGAGTTTTGCATTAATGAATTCCACTTCAATGTTGACAGTCTTTCCTTGCAATGTAATTAGTAAGCTAGCGAGAACACCCAAGGGTTTTGACTCCCTTCCATCAAATGCCTCAAGGGCATTGGGTGACGAATTGAGGGCTGGAGAGCCAATAGCCTTCCAGCAAGCGGATGACATGACGCAGGTAGATGCACCTTCGTCCACCATAGCCCTATGGATGTTGAGATCATTAATACCGACTTGTATAACAAGCGCGATTTGGTGCGGAAGTCAGGGGACGAAATTCTCTAAGTCGAAAGTGAGAAGACTAGAATCGGCAGGGTCGATGCCGTCGATCGCAGATAACAATGCTTTCCGTTGAGACGGACAACTCTGGAGGAATTCCAATGCAGAAATCGCGGACGGAGCCTGTGCTAAATCCTCAAAAATACTACAATGTTGAGCAGCATGGGCATTAGGATTATAGGAAGACTTCCAGAGAACACCTTTAGAAGGTGGTCGTATAATGGGTTCAACACTGGGCTTCTCAATTTCAAGGGGACCAGAGGTAGGTGGGGGAGGAGGACCATCAATGACCTCCTTCTCGGCTGCTTGACGTGATCTGAGATAATCTTTCGACCGAGTAGCGATGGAAACGGGTGCAGAACCATTCATCATGAAAACTTGAGAGTCGAACGACGCAGATGGTGCAGATTGATCGACCATCTAGGTATGCTGAGATGGGAAAGGTTCTTTAAGGACTGTCGGAGTTCCCTTAGCGCCTTTGAATAGTTGACTAACCTCGTTTCGTCGAGGACAATCCTTAGTGTAGTGATCCTCTTCACAAATCAGGCAGGGATACTTCGGTTTTCACTGCGAACCATCATCAGCACGGGGTTTAGATGATTTCGATTTTGGGGAATTGGATTTTCTCTTGCATTTGCCCTTATTTTTCCCTTTGGAGGTCTTGTCCGCAGGATTGGCCTGAACGATGTTGACCTCCGCGGTTTTACCAGAATCTGGAGCAGGCTGAGAAGCAGAAGTATTGAAATAATTCGATTTCTGCTTCCCATCGGAAGACTTGCATGAAGTCTGAGAGACGGAACCAATAACATCATCTACTGATGGAGTAGTCGGTGCTTTAGAGGTCCCTCGTCGCGGGGCATCAGTCAAGATGTCGTATAATGTGCCCGATTGAGAGTACACTAAATCGAGGTACTGGGCGCAAGCGATGGCATGTTCCTTGGTTACACATGCCCCCATAGCAATGTCCTGTGCAATCTTATTGACAAAGGAGGTAGTGAACCAGTGAGTCAGAAGCTGATTACGAATGTTGAACTTGATCAGATGACGATGACGTCTCCATTCGTGAATGTGATCTGAAATATGAGTAGCTTTGTCCTGTTTCAGAGATGTCAAGAGATGCGTCCCGGCTTCGTAACGAACCGGTAACTGGAAATGCATGAGGAATGCCATAGCTAGAGTATTAAAATCTTGAAAAATACCACGGGACAGTTCTATGTACCATTTAGCAGCAGCGCCAGTGAGAGTGCGCTGGAAAAGACGCAGACGAATCGAGTCATCCACCCAAGAATTCGAAGAACACCATAAATGGTATGTCATGACATGTGCTTGGGGGTCTTCTCCAGATTTTCCCTCAAACTTAGGAAAATCACCAGGCACCTTCGTCGGAACCGGAGGCCAATATGGATTATGAAGAATCGGATCATTGGTCGATTTGGACATGCCCGGTAACTCCAACATGGCGAGAAAAGGTAATTGAGGGTTAAAAGGCATGCCAAGCCCTCGATAAGGACCTGTACCTATACTCCATCCTGTTTGAGCATAATTCTGCCCCCATTGGTTCTGTCCTGGAGGATTCTAACCATAGGGGGTATAAGCCGGATAATTGGGTTGATAGGGCGGCTGAAAACTAGGATACATGGTTTGATAACCAGGATACTAATTCTGAGTATACATGGGTCCCAATTGAACAGTGTAAGGATTTTGTTGCGGAGTATAAGTATAGCCTGGCTGTTGAGGGTAATAACCAGAACCTTGAGGCGGGTTGTAAACCGGTCGAGACTGACCTTGAGGGTAATAGCCGCCTTGGCGTCGAACGGGCTACTGGTAAGTGGGGCCCTGCTGAGTCGAATAAGTCGGGCACACAGGTGGATTCGACTATGGCATAGAATAGATCGGCAGCTAAGCAGGGTTAACAGATTGTGCAGGTTGTCCTGGTTGAACAGGTTGACCTAGCTAATGAGGGACACCAGGTTGCCCCGGTTGAGCAGGTTGGCCTGATGGCGGGAGTGGGTCGGGTTGTGCCTGATAACCAAGTTGACCTAGGACAGGAACATAGGATGGCCCTGGCTGTGCAACATTTTGACCAATTGGAAAATGAGGCTGCTGAGGTTGCACCAATGGTTGAAAAAGATGGGTTTGCCCCCCAGGACCGTATGAAGGTCTAGGTTGATACATCGGTTTCCCTGTTGGTCCTTGAGGTTGCCCTGGTTGGACCACAGGGTGAGGTTGTAGAGGTTGACCTTGAGGATTGTAAGATTGCCCTTGCGGGCTGTAAAATAATCCCTGCTGGAACGAAGGTTGTCCCTGTAAGAGTTGTCCTTGCGGGTTGTATGCATACCCTGGCTGGGCCGAAGGTTGTCCCTAGAAGGGTTTTCCTTGTGGGCCAGAAGCATATCCTTGCTGAAACAAAGGTTGTCCCTGAAAGGGTTGTCCTTGTTGGTTAGAAGGTTGCACAGGCAGGGTAGGTATAAGACCGTTAATATACTGATAAGCCTCAAGAGCCAGAAAAAGAATGGGGTTACCGTGCTCATCATATTGAAATGGAAATGAATAGATCGGGGTACCATCTGCTCCATAATGAGAAAAGTAAGGACGATTAAGATCCTGAGATGACTGATCAACTTGGGAGATCGGCTGCTGTAAATTCATTCGATACTCTTCGGGAGAAAGGTTCTTAGGAATGGCAGAAGCTATATAAACGTCTTTAGGAACTGACAAGGTCCTAGTTGACTGAGTGGTGACAACAGGCATAGACGCAGCCATGCAGACAGTAGGTCTAATAGGTACCGATGTGACAAAAGGAGATGTCGTGAGAGGTGTCGATGGTGACATCCCTAACGAGGGAATGGTCGGTTCCGTGGACAGAGTCGATATTCCCATAGAGGCAATAGTGGCCATGACCTGACTTCAAGACCTATATCCAACTAGGAGCGATGGACCAGGTGAAGATAGAACAGATGGTTCGGGGATGTCTTCGGGAAAAAGCTGGTAGTCTTCACCAGAAGTAGGAATTCCCTCACTAGGAATAGGACTAGATGAGTCCATATCTGACCCTGCCATAAGATCTTCTAAAAGACGATGGGGACTAGGAGGTATGACAGCAGCCAAAAATGGTGATCCCGATGTAAGAGGAGGGAAGTGTTCCCCAACTCCAAATCCAAACCAAGTGTTGGAAAAGGGCCAATTGAACTCAACTGGTCCTCCAAAGGGAAGCTCAGATATTACCAGTCCCCCAAAGGGAAGCTCAGATACAACGGGCTGCTTATGCTCAGCAGAGGTCTGAGAGACTTCTGATGAATTGTCTGTATAAGGACTACCAGTAGACGAAACTGATGGTTCTGCCACAGTGACTATAGCAAAAAGAGGAAGAGATCAAAAACAAAGACACACGGGCAAAAACCAAGGCAAACAAAAACAGGTCGAAAAATCAATCTCTAAATGGGCGTGTGATCGTAGGTGATTAATTTTACCACATTGAAACTGGAAACTTTACTGTTTCATGTTTTAAGAGTCTAGAAACGAGTAAAAGATGACTCTATCACTTTCAGTTTGGAAACAAGCATGAAAGGACAAGCACTTGATGATCTTTTCAAAGTTAGGGAGTCAGTAAAGATCAAAATGACTGCTCTGGTAATCTACGTAAATGGGTGTACCAGATATCCGTGAACTGCCATATACACCTTGGTAAAAATGAAAGAGAAATCAACCAAGGACTTAACGTACGTGCAAGTAATCTCTCCAAATGTTGTATCCGGTGTATCACGGGTAAAAGGCGGCAGACTCGGCTTCCTATGGATAAAGGATTTGCAACCTAATGGGGTCTCCCTTTATATACGCAACGGTACGGGGAGCACAAGTCCGTACTAGCATTGTCTGTAGCTCGATGGCGAGCGATAGCTGCTAGGCTTAAAGACGTCAGAACACGTCTCTACCTTAGACTACTAGATGTTCCTTTAAGTTTCAATGTTGCCTTAGGTTAATTCAGTAAATTTTAAAGTTGATCTTCAATTTACGTTTCGATTTCAAGGCCCTATCGAATGTTGGATCTCATAAAACCTCTAGATGCAAAATACATGCCACAAAACAGCATTTCGTTCAATGAAGAGCTATCTACGGGAGAGTTGAGAGCTTTCAAATGATAGCTAAATGAACACACAAAAACATCCACTATCGATTTCAATGCAAGCTAATGAAACTAGAAAAATTTTCTCTAGAATTTAAACAACACTAGTAATGCGAAAGAGTTTTAAATTTTCAATATGCCAACCAAAAAATTCAAAAGATTTTTATTTTTTATTTTTCAATATATTAGAGAAAATGCACTAAATAAATGAAAAACTAATGAAAACATCAATTTGAGAATGATAAAGAGAGAGACGAAACCAAACAAGTTCACTCAACTCAAACAAGAACAATCAAGACTCAAATCGATGACAAAATCCCTCAAAGCGAAGAACAATCTCGAAAGAGACTCAAAAAAGCCTTGTGATCTAGGCTTGGAGCAACACAAAACAAAACTGAACGAAAGAGAGGACAATCACTCAATAAATGCAATGACTCAATTGGATTCAGCAAGATGAATACAAAGAAGCAGAAACAAATTTGACCGGGAAAGCAAAGACCCAAAACTCCCACGGGAGGCTCAGCACACTGAAGCACCTCGAAGCCCTAGGGCTAAAATGAAAAAATTACAGAAAAGGGAAAAAAACCGGAGGGCAAGGGCTAAACACAGTCAAAAATGACTTCAAAGCACTCAAACAATCATAAAAAACAAACCAGGACCAAAACTCAAGCTCAGAGAGTCCAAGAACAGGCAAACCCTAAAACCAAGCAGGGTTGATGCGCCTGTCTGGATGTAATCTGCGCCAAACAGGGGATGGCACGGGTGTCTAACTAGCAACTCGCGCCCTTTGGCACAACTGTCAGAGGGATAACCGCGCCAATCAGGTTTACCCTAGAAAATTATGAAAATTAACAAACAGAGGCTAGATCTGGTCTTCTAGGGGCTGAACAAGGTTTTAACACCAAGGAAGGTGAACCAGAAAAGCAGACTAATCAAACAAAAAGCAAAAAAACAACCCAATGGAGGAAGTACCAACTCCCATTGTTCCCCAACGGAGTCGCCAAATTGTTGTGGAGGTAAATACCCTCTGCAGACAGAGGTGATCCCACTAGCCCTAGAGTGGGTCTAGCAACAATCGAAACACGCAAAGCTATTGATTCCTAGTTACAAAACATAGAATCACGATAGATCGCTTACCGTGATCCCTTCGCTGCTGTTTTCGAAGAAGAAGTGGCGCTTCCGTTCCTATCTGGACAGGTCACGATCCGTGAGCTTGCTACGTCCAGATACATTTGCACATGCAAAGAAGAGAGACAACATGCAACATAATATTTCACACTTTATAACTATCGATCAGTTAAAGAGGAACGAATGAAATTTCATTATATAATGGACAAAAGCAATCATGGAACCAATAGCAGAGTCATGTATATTAGGATACGAGAGGATGATTACAACCGGTGTTCTGACGTCGTGATCTTCCTTCGACATGATTCCAGCGGGACGTGTCTCACAAAGCTCGTCAGGGATTTGACAAAACTCTCTCTCTCACAGGGTTCTCCTTAGCTCTGCTCTTGATTGTCACTTAGCTATAATTTCCTTCCCAAAAGTTTAGCTATCTTGTAAATGGAGAGGGCAGGTTTTTATAGAGGGAGAAGGAGAGATTAGGCTCCCTATAATCATGGGGGAGAGTCCTATCCCTTAGGAAGGTTCCATGAGAGGTGGAAAACCACTTCCCAATCAGGGAGATCCGGAGCCAAATAGCCCAACCTCTTTTTGATGATTAGTTCTGAAGTTGTTAAAATAAAACTTCCGCCTTCTATTGTTAAAAAAATTTCCTTAATAGGCTTGGTGCGGGCACAACACAGGGACAAAGCGCCAGCTGGCATGCCCACTAGTGTATATTTTTCCCATTGGCGCGAGGGATGAAATAGCTACCCGCGCCAATGCCAAAACATGGGTTTTTAGGGTTTTCCAGAGGAAATGTTCTTGAGGATAATTCTTGCCCTTATGCAGAAGGATGCCATCAAGGTTTTTTCAGGACATTTTACTATTCACAGGTCACGGGAATAGTCCTCCAATGTACGGGACGAGGGATTGCAGGGACGGTGACAAAATGTTGTGTAACACAGACCCATACCAGCATTCTGGTAATCTCCTTTTGTGTCAAACTCTGGGAACCATGGTGTGATGAAGAGTCTTGTTGATCCCCAAAGCCATGGTCCCGCCTTGGGTATTATATCTCTCGCTTCTGTAGAGGTGAACTTGACAATGAGATACCCCTTGGAGAAAAGATGGATATCACACTCCATGGTCCAGTTGGCGAAGATCCAGTGGAAAAGCTCCATTAGTTTGGGCCAAAGGCAGTTAAAACTGCATATTACTGCCTTTGTTTCAAAAGTGGATCGATAATTTTCGATCTTTGTTGCATTAATATTTAGTTCTGGCTCACAGTTCAATTGTTCCACTATGTATGGTTTGGGAGTGTTCTCCACCGGTTCGGTAGTTGTTGGTGTTGTGTTTTTCCCTTGCAAAATTTTCTTGTATGAGGGCCCACTTGAGGTGCCAGCTTTTGTTCCCCTCATAAGTCCTGTATCTCTGTTCTGACTAGCTTTTGCAGTTGTTTTTGCTCCTAGGGATCCTCCTTTTAGCCTTAAGTTCATGACTATGGAAGAGTTCCTTTGAATATGGTGTTCTTTTAATAGATTTGCTTCCTGTAATACCTTCCTTGAGTAAATCAGGCTTAGTTGTGTGGTTGGAATTCCTGTTGCTACTTGGATCCTGTTTTTCGGATCTGTGACCGATTCCTCCTTTTGTACCCATAGGGTTTTTGTTTTCTCATCGAGGGTTTTAATGAAGATCTGGAAACTGGTATGGGGATCATTTACCCCTACTCGGCTGCAGGGGATGGGTTTTCCTACGCTGCCCTCTCTGTCAAAGTGTCTACTTTGTCTCAGGTTTGTTGAGTCAGTGTGCACAGGAGGCCCATATACTGAAGCAGCCTCACATCCTTCCAATGTTCCGTGCCACTGAGGTAACTAGTGGGCTTCAATCCCCTGTGCTACCCTTGCATCGATCAGGCAGCCCCATCTATCTTTTAACCTACTCAAGATGATACAACTAAGACAACAAAAAATAAATTTAGATATGAGGATAAATATTACCCACTGTAGGCGATCTTGATGAAGCCAGGTATGTTGGGCCTATAGATCAGGCCCCCCATCATTGGATACCCTTTGCTCAGGATCCCATCTCTGCATTGTTGAAGATTGCAACAAGAAATAGTGAAGGAGGCATCCTGAAACATCATCCTTGATCCTAGTTGGAAAATAATCACCTAAACTAGGTGGGGCCCACACAGGCTATTTTTAGGTGTATGTCTATTTTTAAACATGGTGAGCATATTCTATATGTAGTAGGAGGCTATTTTTAGATGGTTGGTCAAATGTGAAAAATATATGAAATTCTATTTTAGAATATTGGGCGAAGTCTATTTATAGATCGTCAATCTAAAAATAGATGCATAACAATTATTATTAGCTCTTAATAATAATCAGACTCTAAACAACAAATTATTCTCTTGGAGCACTTCAGTTCAGTGCACAGATGTGGCAAAGCAGCTGACAAAAGGAATTACACTATTCCTGAGGGTTTACTGGAGCTAATGCATGGAGGAATTCAGTTAGAACTCATGTAACAGAGTTTAGTGGAGTTATAGAAGTAGTTGGTGGAGTTGTATTTAGTTTAACTCAATTAGACTCAGTTGAGCTAGTTGTATCTAGTCTAACTAATTGATACACTAGTGAGAGTGGTGTGAATTAATTAATAATTAATTCACTAAATATTAACTCATTAATCAACTGAAGAATACATCAGTTAACTACAGTGCATGGACAGTTCAGTGGAGACCAGTGGAGAGGTAGGTGAAAGAGCAAGTGTGACTATCGGTTGTCACTATAGTGTTGCATTGTTTGCACCACAAATTTAGTGGAGACACCTTTAAGGATTGCGTGAGCAAGGCTAGAGCAATTGGAGTTCATCCAGAGCCATTCTTCAGCAGGGATTGCGCAGTAGAGGCAGGTTAAAGGCTGGCAAAGATCGATGCATGGATTTGCAAGATTAGGCCCGATTAGTGTGTAGCGATTGGATTGTACTGAGAGCTTGTGATAAGCTTTGTATGAGGATTGTTACATGATCTCTATGACATATATTATATACATATAGTTGGGGTTTTTAGCTTCAGGCTTTCCCGTTAAAACACTGTGTTCATATGTGTTAATTTTTATGGTTTCAATGTGTGCATGCAATTGATTTAATTTCCGCATGTGATGATCAATGGTGGAATAGATTCTGTATTGTGCATGAAGTTAAAATAGTGTGTGATCAGGAGAATCTTGGACATATGCATGCATATTTCATATAATTTCTACATGCATAATGATTTCTTCGAACTAGTGGCTGAGGGCAGATCCATCTGTCACTGGCCTTCTACTTCGATGCCTTCTCCAAACTCGTAAGGCGTCTCGGTCATTTTTCTCTGCTATCTCGCAGAGAGATTCCTCTCTAGCTCCTTCGCCTCCGTCCAGAGACAGCCACCTGCCTCTTGGGTCGATCCCTGTGCTGGCTAGCCTAGATCGCAGGGAAGGGAAACATGAGAGCGGTTTTATTCCGGCTTCAGTGCCCTCACAAGCAGGAGAGGGTCGGGCGTCCTATGTGGCAGAGAATGGCCCTTACTCAGTCT